>MAYD01770816.1:0-14401 GCA_001909325.1 Ruellia speciosa
GGTATTAATGAGATGCCTATCGTCATTAATTAATCCCGTAATGTCCGCTTTTTGATATGCCATTATCGGTATGAGACAAGTGATAACTGTCGCTTGCTCAATATCCAACCGGCTAAACCAAATTACATGCGATGCCATTTTACATGCGAGATTCATTTAACCGAATGAATTGGGCTTGGACTGTTCCCTTATCTGTTGGGCCTTTGGAAGTATTTTTAACCCTTTAATTCCAACTTGCCTAGCCCAATAATTATTTTTCGCACACTTGAAATTAATAGTGTCGGACCTTGAGTAGAGACATGGGCGTCGAACCTCGAGTAGTGACATTGGTGGGTTATCACTGGATGATCGAGTATGTTGACGACCATGTAGGTGTCGACCTAGGCATCATTATTGCATTTGCATATAGGGTAGCTAGGTGTATGTTAGATCATGCATCATATGCATTTATGTATGGTGCGTGGTTGAAGCACTGGTATGAGACGGTGTGATGTTATTATGTGTTTACTGACCTTTTCCATATCGGTTATTGCTACTGTTTGATTATACTATATTCCCCATTGCTTCATTTACGTATATTTATCCCTTGCTCAGTACGTTGTACTGATCCCTGTACTTTATGTTTATAGATCCTCCTAGAGGCACAGACGCACATTGATCGGGATTGGGGGTATGAGTGAACCTGCATGGCTTAGTATAGGATGCATTCCTGGTGTACTTGTTATTTGTTACTGTTATTCATACTGTCTGGTTATGTTTTGTGGATTCTGTTAGTGGCACTGGTACATGATAGGAGGACACAGTTGAAATGTGCTTACCTGATTTCTTGAATGCATGAAAGACGTAATTAATGGATATGAACTCTTGTGTGATTTTTGTGTTACTCAGCCTTGTATCAAGGAGTCTAAGCTAGTTGGCCACCAGTTTAGGCAAACTGGTATAGCGGTAGCGCGCCAAAAAAGTTTTAAATTTTTGGGGCGTTACAAAGTGGTATTAGAGCCTGAGCGCTCTACATGCCTATATAAATTGGATAGACATAGGTGGAGAGAGAGTGCGGGGGGTTGCATATAGCTTAGGACTTGCATCTTGATTTGTTTTTCTGTCTTTCAGGCCTGCGCAACCTGCTGTCTTGACCACGGAATGGCGATTCCGTGATGGACCTTGCGGGAACTCCAGCGAGTTGTTAATGCTATATTATTCCGTTTTACTATATTATGCTGCTTCCATGCCTTGTTTGGATGCTGACTATAGGGTGCTATACTGACCCCTGATTTTGCCTTAGTTCAGGATGTAATACCTAGTATTACCAGGCCGGATTTAGACCGAGTTTGATAAAATAAACCAGAAGAAAATAGTCAAATATTTGACTTAGCAAGTTAAATTCCGGAAAGTATTAAATAAATTTTGAGAGGCTGTATTTAGTAAAATTAATTCATCCCGGATTAATTTAATTTAATCAATCGAAACAGTGGCCAGAGAAATTATTGGGGAAATTAAGTATTCAGGTTGTGTCGAGTTTTGAAGTGTCGTGTTTTTTGTGGAATAAAAATCAAAATGGTGTCCCAAGTATACCCAATAACCAAAATGGTCCCGTTCGCGACACAATTATCGAAATAGTCCTATATGTTTATGAATTACAACCAAAATGATCATTTGACCCCTTAATTGAAAAATTTGCTGACGTGGCATGATTAACTTAAAGATTAAACTAACACCATCCAATCTGCCACCTGGCATCCACCTGGACAACCCACCCATCCCAACCCACCCGACCCGACCCGCTCAGTAATTTGATTCCCCCCACACTAGACAGATTCAGACCTCCAATTCTCGTCTTCTTCCCCAGACCGATTGCGAAAACCTAGGGGGAACCCTTTTGGAGTCCTTTGCGGAGCTTATGGGGAGGAAAGATGGGTGCTCTAAAGGGAAAGGGGGTTCGATGCACTTTTACAAGAAGGACAATGGATTTTATGGTGGCCATGGAATTGTTGGCGTTGTATGGAGATGTTGCGGCCAATCAGGGTCAGTTGTTTGAGGCGCTGAACATGGCGGCACTCTTGATTTGTTATGAGCAAGGTCAGCATATGATTTTCTTATATGAAGATGTTTAAGATGCAATAATTTTTTTGCCTTTTGATTAAATTCTGGTGGGGGTCTAAGTTTTGGAATTATGGTAGTTCTTGCAATGGTGTGGTTCCGGTTGTTTCCCTGATTAGCAATAACTGCATATATCTAAATTTCAATTATCTTGTCTTCCATTTGATGCTATGATAATATAATTCTCTAGTTCTGTGGATTTGGGCAGAAGGTAAACTTAGGTTTTTGCAATCGGTCTGGGGAAGAAGAAGGGAATTGGAGGTCTGAATCTGTCTTGTGTGGGGGGAATCAAATTACTGAGCGGGTCGGGTGGGGTGCGGTGGGTTGTCCAGGTGGTAGATTGGATGCTGTTAGTTTTAATCTTTTAAGTTAATCACGTCACGTCAGCAAATTTTTTAATTAAGGGGTTAAAGGATCATTTTGCTCGTAATTAGTAAACATATAGGACTATTGACCACTCGATTTCATACTCAGTTTCTTTATAAATGGTTCTGTTTGGATCGCAAGCGTACGAGTCTGTGGTAGTATAGCTTTAATTTATCCTCTTTTTCTGGTGAGTCCCAGGTCGAACGCAGGGAATGTTGAGTGAATGCTAACCAATCGACAAATGGAAGGTCAAGAAATATCAGCCGTGAATTCTAAAGAGATGGGGAAGTTTCGCTATGGTGAAAAAATGAAAGTTCGAATACAGAAATTCAGGAAAGCTAGCGACAATGATAGAAAATGTGAAGAAGTAAAGGCGAGATCGGCAAATATAAGAGAGCGTTAAAGAAAGCGAGTAAATGGCGAAATGTAATAATGCGAAGAAAGCGAAGTGGTGCCCGAAATATCGCGAAGGTTTCTGGCGATCTGATAGGCGAAATCAACCTCACAGAGTCTATATTGAGCTTTCGCCTAAGACTTTTGCTGGTTTCCCAGTCTTTTGTAGGTTGTGATAACTTATCTTTTCTTGTGAAAGGTGATTGCCTGACTCAGTGGAGTAGGGATCCTTACTGTTTCTGTTCCAAATTTCTCTGAGAACTACAGTGGTTTACCTTAATCCAAGAAAAGGATAAAGTTATTTTTGCTAGCTAGATCTCAGACTTCCTTTTTAATACTTCGGGGCCACTCCGTAGGGAATTAGCCACTCATATTAAATGCAGTACATGAAACAGTGATGAAAACAAAGATGATTCTCATCATATTGAAGTAAATGAACTCAAGTAAAGATGAAGCAATAAAGAGAATTAAAGATGCAAAGCTGCTGGAATTAATTAATTAAAGAGAATGAAAAGGGTTTCCGATTCATTCGACAGGAATACTAGAAAGCAATTAAATGGGAGAAGTTGTCCACGATTGGGGTTTCTCTCCTAACCGATTCAAGCTCATCTCCAACAAGAATTAAAAGTGCAAGAATGCAGAAATTAAATTGAGTCCTTGAGTCACACAGCACACTCCTTCTGTTCCTCTTGTTTCTCCCTCGTACTGTGCCCACGAGATATTTCTATCTCGAACAGTCTTTGATCGATTGATCGATGTTTCCACCGATTTATCATACCGTCCCCTTGATCTATCGATTTCTCGATTGATGTCATTTAATGCAATTTCCAGGGCTATTTATAGGCAAAGGATGACTATGGTAAAGGTTTGTGTGGCTGTAATTCTCTTTCCGAGTTCCAAACCAGTAATCATTTCTTTCAGACTTGCAGCTTTTTCAGAGGTGTCAGAATGTCAAATTCGTCATTAAGGTGGTCTTCACTTTCGCCAAAATATGAATTTCTGGCGAACCTGTGACAAAAACAACACAAACACATCAAATTGGCTCGCTCTCAGCAAGAGCAAGATGGAGGAGTTGATGTCGCCAGAATTGCCAAAATCTACAGCAAAATAAGGGTTAACCATGTTCTTTCCTTAGCGAATGATTACAAAAAGATAAGGATTTTCTGACCCCTATCAACCTCCTCACACTTAGCAACTTGTTCGTCCTCGAACAATTCGGAAAGAGGTCGAGAGATTCAGATTTGTCCCTGGCCAAAGAGATTTAGGGAGATCATTTGAACCAAAAAGTGTGAATGCGTGTGTGTCCTTTCAATTCGAAATAACTCTAATATATTCAAACAAGCTAAGATAGTGCTACCACATTTGCCATGCACTCTTTATTCATTTTGATGCTAAGGGTTTGTTTCTATACTTTTGACCGGGTTACCTTATTTTGGCTGTCCCTAGTTTGTCCAATTGATCTCGTGTATTAGGGTTTTTCCTTGTTAATCTTGTTTTGCCCATTTTGTCTTCTTTTCACCACTCTGACCGGGTTACCTTATTTTGGCTATCCCTTATGTGGTCAGTTTCTAGCCAGGTTACCTTATTTTAACTATCCTTTATAGGCGCAGTTTGCATTTCTCCCCTCATTAATTTCATGAACTCAGAACCAGTGGGGAGGTAGTTTTAGCTATCGCAGCCTTTTGAATATGTTAGTTCAGTTCTCAAATCAGGATATGTGTACGAGTTTCATTTCTGGTTCACTTGATGTCTAAAATCTAATGGTCGTAGGACAATTTAGAATCTGTGTGACCTATCCTCAAGGTTTGAAGACTTACTTCGCTAGAGAGGGATGTGAAAGTTATTTTGCTAGGTCAAGACCATAGGTCAATAATAAGATAAAAAGAGACAAAATCAAAAAGATTATATAAGACAAAAAGATCCATTTCATTACAGCATGCAAAATGTTTAGCACATGAAATGGGTATTGGGCTTAGTACAAAAAGTTATTTACAACCAGCCTATATGCTGGTCGCCTTAGTTGTCTTCATTGGCATCGTCAAAGATGCCTGCCTCCTTAGCATCCTCTTCAGACGGAGGTGCCAGAGGTGCCATGGTGTCACCACCCTCGTCAGACTGGGGTGGTGTAGCCTTTTCAGTGGCCTTCTCTTCCTTGGACACATCGGTTGATGCGGCCGCCAAGATTGATGGTGCTTATTCAGAAGGAAGCACCAGCTGGGGCATGTCTTCTGCCTTGATCCAGGGCTCATTATACACGATCCTGTCACTTTCAAAGGTGAATGGTCTTTCGCCCGGTTCTGGACGTCAGTAGAGGGGCGGAAGAGAAAAGAGTAATGGTTGACGGTGCCAGCACGTGGTACAGGGTCATGAAGAAGGGCCATTAAACAACAGATGGGGTTACTTTCCCCATGGGAGAACACACTGTATGTCCACTCCCCATCTGCATCTTTGCAGAAACAGTTTAGGACATTGTTGAAGGGAGAGTGGTTAGACATGTTCTCAGAAATTGGTATAGGAAGAGTGAGGGCGTTTGGATGAGAATGAAGAATGATGTTCAGAATGGGGGGGTTTAAATAGATGGGGAAAAGAAACGTATAGAGGAAGATGTAAGGTCATGCAATGATGGGGGGGGGGAATGTCCCATCATGCATAGTTAGTGGGAGCCAGAGATTAGTAAATGACGGTTAAGTAATTCCACTATTCATTATGTCATTCAATGCAAAAATGATGACATGCTAATAATAGCAAAAGGCAGAATGAACAGTGCAAGAGATAAAGATAAGGACTGGAAATTGAAACGACAGAATTTAAAATTGGGAACTCACAGTTCGCGGGCTAGGTACTGGCGTCTCCTCGCGATTCAGCTGATGGGGTTGGAAGTTGCAAGGTTCGCAAAGTTTGCAGACTCCGCAATAGCTGGTCCACCCTCTCACTCAGTTCCCTGTTCGCCAGTTCCAGAGCCGCGATCTTTTCCTGATTTATCCTTGCAAGCTCATCTTTGTGTCTGGCACTTTGCTCCTCCAGACGTTGTCTTATCTCTGCTTCGTGTTTAATAAGGAATTGCCTTAGTTCTTCAGTATCTTTTCTATTCGAGGCTTCTTGCTCCTTTAGCTCATTGATCAAGCATTTGTTCAATTCATCTTGCCTCTCCGCGATCGGCCATTCGCTCTTGTAGATAGACCATGGCATGTTTTAGGTCAATTCTCTCTTTTGAATGCTGGCCATGGGTGAACAGTTGGTTCTGGTAATGCTGGCCTTATCTCACTTTTGAATGCTTTCACTCGTTCGCGGAGTTCGAGTAGTGACTGCTCCTTTTGTTTTCTGGCTTCTTCCTCTGACAATCCTAACGCTTGAGCTTTCTGCCTTCTAGACGCTAGCAACTGTCTGGGTTTTCCCACTCCGTTGCATGTAGTCCAATATTCTGCACCTGGTGGAATCACAGTTCTCCATAAGAAATCAAGTTCAAAATAACAGTTCCTCCAAGTGAGTACAGGATCTTTTTGCAAGGTTCATGCATAACCCCTTAGCTCCGCACGGGATAAGGTAGTATTAGGGTTACTACGCAGAAATTCATCCGGATCAACATGGGGAACACCTATGGTTCTACCTCTCCAAACTTTTCCTTCTTCAAACTGAGGATTAGGTTTTGGGTTGGAAGATGAAGAAGCCATTTTTTCAAAATCAAGGGTCTTTTTCGAAGGATTTTCAGAAACTTTTGTTGTGGAAATCGTGCATAGAGAGTTTTAAAAAATGCTGATCACTCAAAGTAAAGATTGGGAAAGTAAATACAGTTACCTCGGTCCGTGCTTTCAAACGAGTATGATGATGCGTGATGATCAACTGTGCTCTTTGAGAAATTTTTTTGAAGAGATTGTTTTTTAGAGAAAAGGGTTTTCTAAAGTTTGAGTATAGAAGAAGATTGGGGAAATCCAATCAACAAGTCTTTATACCATCCTCTAATGATGTGACTATTGAAAAGACGCGTATTTTAATTTTATTAAATTCGAAAATCAAACCGTCGTATCCCGCCCAAATTGGGGATAGTGAGGCTGGCTTGATGGATTCGACCGGTCTGGTTTTCGCTGAATTGGCTCGCTTTCGCCAAGGTTTTGCTCTAACTTTAGCTTCTGCCAACGTTCTCCTCATGCTTCGCCCTGGTGAATTGCATTGTTATTCGCTTTCTGAGAAAATAGCGATTACCAAGAAAAGATTAAGAAGAAAAGAAATGATATAAAGACTATACAAATACGGTTTAGCCCCCGCGAGCGTTTTGTTTTAAGAGTCGCTAACTCGACTCATGAGTGGCCTGTTTGCAGTTAAGCTTCGCTAAGGTGGATGACTTCCACCTTCTTTACTTTGCCCTCCAGGTAGTGTTTGAGTCTGTGGCCGTTCACCGTGAATCCTTTCGCTTGGGTTGGGTCGCGAATCCTGATTGCGCCACTAGGATAAACTTCCTCAACGATGAAAGGGCCGGACCACCTAGTTTTCAGTTTGCCCGGAAAGAGTTTAAGCCTTGAATTGAACAATAACAGTTTTTCGCCCTTCACAAACTCCTTTGGCTTAATCTTCCGGTCATGAATCGCTTTGGTTCTTTCTTTGTAGATTTTTGCATTCTCAAATGCTTTCAGGCGAAACTGCTTCAATTCAGATAGATCACTGGTTCTTTTTTCTTGGGCAGCTTTCAGATCAAAGTTCAAAACTTTCAATGCGCAGTATGCTTTACGCTCCAACTCCAGTGGAAGATGAGATGCTTTGCCAAATACCAGTTGGTATGGCGACATCCCAATAGGGGTTTTGAAGGCTGTTCAGTATGCCCAAACTGCATCATCTAATTTGTTCGCCCAATTGCATCTTCATTTGCCAACTATGCCATCTAGAATATGCTTGATTTCGCGATTGCTTACTTCCACCTGCCTGTTTGCTTGCGGATGGTAAGGTGTGGTGATATGGTGGTGCACATTGTATTTCTTCTATAGGGCTTTGAACCACTGGTTGCGGAAGTGAGTTCCTCCGTCGCTGATTATTGCTCTGGGACATCCAAATTGCGTAAAAATATTCTTCTGCACAAACTTGATTACTTGGTTCGAACCATTTGATGGTAAGGCTGCGGCTTCGACCCATTTGGACACGTAGTCCCGACCAAGATATATAGGTTTCCGAATGAAGGTGGAAATGGGCCCATAAAGTCGATGCCCCATACGTCAAAGAGTTCGACTTCCATTCTGGATTGCTGTGGCATCTCATCTCTCTTCCCAATATTTCCCATCCTTTGACATGTATCGCATTGACTTGCGAATCGCTGGGCATCTTGATAAAGTGTTGGCCAGTATAACCCATTCTGAAGAACCTTGAAAGCAGTTCAGTTGGCGGCGAAGTGTCCGCCTGTTAGTCCTCCATGGCATTCTCTCAGTATGTCTGGCTGCTCGTATTCCGGGATGCATCTTCTAATTACCCCATCCTTGCCGACATGGAACAAATACGGTTTTTCCCAGAAAAAATGGCGCGCTTGTTTCCTAAACCTTTTTCTCTTTTGATAATCATAATCATCTGGAATAGCACCGCTCGCCAGATAATTCGTGAGGTCCGCGAACCATGGTTGTAACGCCCCAATTCCCATAAACTGGGCACGTTACCGCCATACCTAACTTATTATAGAATCTAACCCTAAAACCCCACAATAAGCTTGGTGTGGTGGTAACGTGCCCAGTTTATGGGAATTGGGGCGTTACAGGTTGGTATTAGAGCATATGTGCTCTTTTACTTGGATAAAATTTGAAACCCAACGTGATATGTGAAATAAAATATGGTCTAGACTATAAGTGTGAGAGGGGGGTTTCCTTTCCTTGTTTGTGGTTGATGTATGCTTGAAAGTTAGTGCCCTGTGGTAATGTACCCTGCCACGTAAAAGTTTAAATGGGTCGTTGGCACTGACGAGTACTTCGGTTCCTTCGTGTACAGATGCCGGCTAAAAAAGGTAGACCGGCTCAGGTCAGGAATGTTAATCCTGCGAATGATGGTCAAAGGGCAGATGATGTCAATGAAAATGATAATGTACAGGAGCCCGCGGGAAATGTGGACCCCAGAGCTCAAAGGGCTGCACGCCGTGAGAATGCGAATCAGCCCGAGGTGCCCGTTGCACCAGCAGCAGATCAGTTTGAACAATTTATGGCATTCATCAACATGATGAATCAGGGAATGAACCAGGGTGTTAATTAGAATTAGGGTGCCCCGATAAATCACTTCAGAGAAGTATCCCGAACTAATCCGCCATCGTTCTTCGGATTGACCGACCCTGCCGAACTCGAAAGATGGTTGAGCCGTATGGATGGATCTTTCAGGTTGACTCGATGCCCAGAGCATGCCAAAGTGGATATCGAAGTCCATTACCTTGACGGTGAAGCCCAGAATTGGTGGGAAACCGTAAAGGTAGAGAAATTGAATGACGTCGCGTATGACTGGAACCGATTCACAGCTGACTTAAAAGCCAGATTTTTCCCCACTTTCATGAGGAAAATCAAGGCGAGTGAATTCGAAGCCTTAAAGATGACAAGGGGAATGACCGTTGCTGAGTATCATTCCAAGTTTACAGAATTGTCCAAGTACCTACCCGAGGGATGTAGGACAGATGAGTACTTGGCAGACCACTTTGAGGGAGACCTGCTCCCGCATATCTGCAATGTAGTATCGGCTTTGGGCTTAACAATAGTCCAAGATGTGTATGAGCGAGCCGCCAACCAGGCCCGAAGAGCTGATCAGTCATAGTAAGAGTGACAACATGATGGCCGTGATAAGAAATGTCAGAAAGGCGTTGTGATTCAGGACGCCCAACCGTTACAGATGGTCCGACAAGGAGGCCGAAGAGACCAGCCGCAATAGGACCGCAGACAAAGGGCCTTCCAAGATAAAGGCAAGGGCAAGATGGAACAAATTGAGGGACCCAAGGGACTCTGCAGAAAATGTGGGAAGGATCATATAGGTTACCGATGTGATGGAAAACCGATCACATGCTACAACTGTGGTCGCGAAGGGCATTACAGCAGGCAGTGTCCGAATCCACAGAAACAGAACAATGCGCAAGGGCAGGATCAGCAGACATAGACTCCGCAGAATCAGGCCCCGCAGCAGAGAAATTTCGGAAACAAAGGGAAACAGATCGCGCAGAATACCGGGAACAGACTCCACATAATGAATCGGGCCGAGGCAGATAACCGCACAGACGTCATTACCGGTGAGTTTTCGATTTCAGATTCACCTGCATTCGTTCTTTTCGACTCTGGTGCTTCATGTTCTTTCCTTTCTTCTCGCTTTTTGTCTGTGTGTGGTTTGATGCATTCTGTAGAAATTCGGACGGTAGTAGCTCTACCATCCGGCAAGGCTATTCCTTGCAATAGGATGTTCCGGAGTGTGCCGATTAGAATAGAAAGTGTTGACTTCCCGACAGATTTGATAAAGTTTCCGTTAACCAATTTCGATGTTGTACTGGGTATGGATTGGATGACAAAGTACAGGGTTCAGATCGACTGTCAGAACAGTAAACTGAGACTAAGAGCGCCGAACGGACAGCGAATGACCTACAGACGATATCCGAAAGAACCGACAGTCAGAATGGTTTCAGCGGTCAGTTTCGCATCGATAGTCAGAAAGGGCTACCCAGTCTTTTTATGCTCCGCGTTCGACCTAAACTCAGACTTCACAGACCTGGAAAATCGACCCGTTGTGAAAGAATTTCCAGAAGTGTTCCCAGAGGAAATTCCTGGGATGCCGCCAGTCGGGGAAATCAAATTTACAATTGACTTGGCACCCGAGATGAAACCAATTCATAAGGCACCATATCGAATGGGCCAGCGGAGTTGAAAGAGTTGTATGAACAGCTAAAGAAATTGATGGACAAATGGTACATCCGACCAAGCAGTTCGCCTTGGGGTGCGACCGTACTCTTCGTGAAAAAGAAAGACGGTAGTCTGAGGTTGTGCATCGACTACCGCGAACTAAATAAAGTGACGATTAAGAACCGATACCCACTGCTTAGGATCGATGATTTATTCGACCAACTCAAAGGGGCAAGTGTCTTCTCCAAGATTGATCTCAGATCCGAATACCATCAGCTATGAATAGCGGAGAAAGATATTGATAAGACCGCATTCCGAACACGGTATGGACATTATGAATTTACGGTGATGCCTTTTGGACTTACCAATGCACCAGCCGTATTCATGGACTTGATGAATAGAGTGTTCAAGGCATTCTTGGACAAGTTTGTCGTAGTCTTTATCGACGACATTTTAGTGTACTCAAAGACTCTTGAGGATCATGCACAGCATTTGAGAACCGTGCTACAGACATTGAAAGACAACCAGTTGTACGCAAAGTTGTCGAAATGTGAATTTTGGTTGGATAAAGTGTCTTTCCTAGGACACATAGTGACCAAAGAAGGGGTGACAGTAGACCCATCGAAAGTGGAAACAGTACAGAATTGGCCGACACCTAGGAATGTTACCAATGTTTGTGCATTCTTAGGATTAGCAGGTTATTATCGACGGTTTGTCAAGGACTTCTCTCGAATTGCCAAACCAATGACGGAATTGACAAAGAAAGATACTCCATTCAGATGGACCGAAGCCAGTGAGAAAGCTTTTCGGGAATTGAAAAACAGATTAACTACAGCGCCAGTGCAGACATTACCAACAGAGGGTGAAGACTTCGACATCTTCACAGATGCTTCAAAGAATGGCATTGGGTGCGTGTTGATGCAAAACAGGAAGGTGATTGCATACGCATCACGACAGCTAAAGAAACACGAGGAGAATTACCCCACACATGACCTTGAAATGGCTGCAGTGATCCATGCATTGAAAATATAGAGACACTACTTATATGGGGTGAGAAGCCGAATTTATACAGACCATAAGAACCTGAAATACATATTTTCCCAAGATAAGTTAAATTTCAGGCAAAGACGATGGATAGAATTGGTCAAGGACTACGATACCGAGATCCTGTATCACGAAGGTAAAACCAATGTGGTGGCTGATGCCTTAAGTCGAAAATCGAGCCATGCAATGTACTCGATGTTCTTGAATAAAGAATTGGGTAAAGAGATTCGAAAGATGAATCTGGACTTGTGGTTCGGGAAGCCTGAGTTGCAATTGAACTCCTTGGTCATTACTCCTATGATCTACACAGAAATTATTCAGAAGCAGATGATAGACAAGAAACTCTCTAAGATCAAGGAAAAGGTGCTTCAAGGCGAAGCTAATGCCGAATTTGCCATACACAAGGATGGTAGTCTGAGATTTAAAGGAAGATGGTGCATACCTGAAACATGCACGGATGTTAAACAGACTATCCTACGAGAAGCCCACACTACTCCGTATTCAGTTCATCCCGGAGGTACCAAGCTTTATAAAGATCTGAAGCAAAGCTTCTGGTGGCTGGGGATGAAAAAGGAAATAGCAGAATTCGTGGCAAAGTATTTGACTTGCCAAAAGGTAAAGATTCAACACCAAAGACCGATGGGTCTTGTGCAACCGCTTGAAGTACCCGAATGGAAATGGGAATCCATTTCGATGGATTTTGTGACTAGGTTACCGAGGACCAGGACATGTAGAGATGCCATATGGGTCATCGTTGATCGATTGACCAAGTCCGCAGTATTCATTCCGATCAAAGAAACATGGACATCGGAAAAGTTGTCGGAACTATACATCGAGCATGTTGTAACACGGTATGGGACACCGAAGGAAATAATATCTGACAGAGACTCCAGATATCAGTCCAATGTGTGGAAAATGACTCAGGAAGCCTTGGGTACTAGGCTAAAGATGAGCTCAGCATATCATCCGACGGCCGATGGACAAACTGAGCGAACTATTCAGACTTTGGAAGACATGTTAAGAGCTTGCATGCTCGACTTCTAAGGAAGTTGGGAAGATCGACTGAAACTCATCGAATTTTCCTACAATAACAATTACCATGCAAGTATAGGCATGGCACCATTTGAGGCACTCTACGGGAGACGCTGTATGACTCCGTTGACTTGAAACGACCTAAGTGATAGGGTTATCCTTGGGCCACAACATATTCAGGACTTGATGGATCAGGTAAGGGTGATACAGTCCAGAATGAAAGCAGCACAGGATAGGCAAAAGAGTTATGCCGATCAGGCCAGAAAGGACATGAAATTCCGATTACGAGAATGGGTACTCCTAAAGGTCTCACCTATGAAAGGTGTAAGACGTTTTGGTGTAAGAGGCAAGTTGAGCCTACGATACATCGGACCTTATGAGATTGTTGGTGAAATTGGTGACGTATCCTATCGACTTACACTCCTGACAGAGTTGGGAAATGTTCACGATGTCTTCCACATCTCACAGTTAAGGAAATACGTGTCAGACTCGTCACACGTATTGGACCTCGAGACAGTGGAATTGGATAGAATCCTCACGTACGAGGAGCATCCCGTCAGAATTTTGGATTCGAAAGTCCGAACTACTAGAAATAAAGAGGTCAGACTTGTCAGAGTGCAGTGGTCTAGACACGGCCAAGATGAGTCTACGTGGGAACTTGAGATAGATATTCGTGATAGATTTCCTCAGTTGTTCCTAGATTAGAGCCTTAGTCTCTATGTGAATGATTGCGTGATTGTGGACTGTATGAATCCCTCCACTTGATTGCTATTAATTGAGTTTATTACTCTTTGATGTTCTCGCATTCATGGCATTGCATATCATAATGCATTTTCTTCAGGAAAAGTTTTATTAAACGATGAAAGAGCCAAATAGGCAAATCATTCAGGGCTTTGTCCCAATTTCATTTAAATGCATAATTTAAAGATGCATATGATGTTGAAACATGTAAAGGTACGTCTGTGTAACATATAAAGGCATGTTGGTGATTTATGTATGTATAGAGGTGCCTGCAGCTCCGCCTAAAGACATACGTAAATGACTTATTGTGTTTTATGAAGAATTTAAAATCGAGATTATATCGACTTTAGATTTGTACCTGCGAAGACAATAATATCGAAATGATTTCCAAAAACTTCTCAGCCACGGAGGCGAGAAATTGATTTCCTTGCATTTATGCCTATGAAACTGATTCTTGAGAAATCAGCAACCCGTAGCTCACGGGAATTCTTATGATGATGTATGACTGATGACTGATGTATCCCTTGGGATAGGGATAATGTGCGTCTATTAGTTCATGTAATAGCTCTTAGACCTTAGGACTATGATGCCCTAGTATCGACTGTTCCACTTAGAAACTTAGACTAGCCTTCAGACTCAGATGTCAGATTTTCAGTGGTTCAATTGAGCAGAATTTTAGTGTCGGGGTGTCAGTTGTACAGTCGTCCAGAGGATCAAAACTGCAGTGTCAGATACTCAGATACAGAGAATCCGTACACAGTGAATCAGCAGATCAGTTTTCAGATCAGTCAGATTAAGTGAGCAGCAGTGCAGCACGTCAGTCTTTCAGCCAGTAATCCCGGGGACGGGATTAACCCAAGTGGGGGCGAGTGTAACACCTGTTGCAGGCACGTAAACAC
>MAYD01770879.1:0-14394 GCA_001909325.1 Ruellia speciosa
GGCAATGAATCAAAAACGGTTGAAACCCTAAGGAGCTAGTTTAAATAATACTAGGGTTTCATGGACGGGTACAAGGGAATTGATTCGGAGTTAAATCAAAAAGATTTGGTTTCTAAAGATGGCTAAAACCAAATCTGGATAGTTAATTAAACGAGGCGAGTTTCACGAGGAAATATTAGTAAAATGGAATGAGCAATCAAAAGGAAGAAAAATACTCGAAACATGTTCTACCAGAAGAAACATGCATGCAGGAAAATTTGGGTGAGTATCTGGAAGAAAATGGAGTTTATGGCGAGTATTCGGAATCTCGCCAAGGTGTCGCCATTAGATCAAAAATACTCGCCATGCTAAGAAAATTCTCGCCATTAGTGCAGAAAATGCTAAGTTTCGCGTGCTAAGTTATATTTTATTCTGGCTTGCTTAAATTCCATCAATCATAATTAATCCATGCATGATCTGTTTTCCATTAATTAATAATTTACAGTTTGCTAACTGTCGCCTCATCCGAATCGGATTAATTAATTTATTCAACATTAAACGTCTAGGAAAATTTTAAATTCCTCATAAAAATTCTATTAATTAACCCGGTCTAATTAACTAGTCATTCTAATTAATGCCTAGTAATACGGGGTATTACAATAGAGATGTAGAAAGCGAATAAATAAAGGCAAGTGCAGGATCATAGAGCAGAAAGCAATAAATAGAAAGTAGAAGTGCAGATGGCAAGTGCAGGATCATAGAGCAGAAAGCAATAAATAGAAAGTAGAAGTGCAAATGGCAAGTGCAAAGTGAAGTAGTGCCCGAAGTATTGGCGAAGGTTTCTGGCAAACTGGTGGCAAGGTTTGGCCTCGCCGAGTCTGTCCTTGGCTTTCGTCTAAGACTCAAATGCTGGTTTCCCAGTCCGGCGAGGGTTCATGATAACTTATCTTTCTTTGAGATAGGTGGTTGCCCGTCTCTAACTGTCTTGTTCCAGATTTCTCTGAGAACTACAGTACTAATTTGCATGATCCAAGGAAAGTATAAAGTTCTTATTTTATCCACCAACCAATTGCCAGATTCCCTTCCTTCTACTTCGGGACCACTTTAAGGAATTAGCCACTCATATTTAATGCAGAGCAGAATATGATGAACGCGAGGATGATTCTCATCATGCTGGTGATATTGTGGTAAATAAGCGCAAAGTAAGGTATGCAAACGATAGTGAAAGCAGAATAAAAGATTTCACAAAGATTTCTTTACAACTTTCAACTGGAAATTTGAAGAACAAAAGAAAAGGTTTCCCAATTCTTGTTCACCCCAAAAATACTTTGAGAGTAATCAGATAGGATAGTATCTCTTGGCTGGGGTTTCCCTCCTAACCGATTTGACCTTCCCACGGAAAGTGTGTTTGAAATCAATTTGCATAAAACAAGAATTCAAGCTTCCACGGTGTTCACACATCTCTTTCACTCCACTCTTAATCTTCCCCTTCACTCTACATTACACATCATACTCCACTTCATACTCCCCCTACGCATTTAATGCATTGTTTAGAGCTATTTATAGGAAGAGGATGCGTGTTTTGGTTTATGTGCAGCCGTCATTTTGTCAGTGAGTCTTTCAAGGCAGTCTTGTTACTATGGAGTAATGATTTCTTGCACAGGCCTGCAGCTTTTGCAGGCATGTCAGATGTGTAGAGCTCGCCTTTTGGAATGAGCGGGAAAACACTTGCGTTCGCTTATTCTGGAGTTCTGGCAAATCTGCAGTAAAAAGACAGAAAATCATCAAATGGGCTCGCCTCCAGCGAGTGCGAAGCGAGCGGTGCTGAGGTCGCCAAAAATGCCTTGCCCTACAGCAAAAAGAAAGGATCGCCATGGTCTTTCCTAGCGAATTACTATTAAAAGATAGGGGTTTTTCGTCCCCCATCAGCACTCTTTGATAGCATCGTTGAAGTAGGATTTTATGATAGCTTGGAGTGGCATATGTTTGAAGCATTATTTGGCTCAATTTGTGAACGCTATTTGTGCGAATGCCATTGCAATTATTCTTTCCCACATTCTATAATATTATTGATCTAGTGTGAGGGTGGTTGGGTAGGTTATATATTCAGAAATTGATTTTGGTTTGATTGGCTATTTTGCAGAAAATGCCTCCTCGTCGATGACAAAGAGTTGAATCACCACCCTCATCTGAGGATGATAACTTTGTGGGGCAGAGTCGTCAACCTTGCCAACCTCGTGAGCCCCTCACTGACGAAATTGAACTCATTGAATTAGATGAGGGACGTTTCCAGGATATTGAGGATCAGCAAAGATACTTTGAGATGAGGAACACAAAGACAGTAATGCGGGAACGGGGCATTGGCCCCGAATATCTCCAAGATGATCGCCTTCGGCCCATCCTTCAATGGTTGGGTTGGGAGGAGTTTGCTAGACATCCCACTGAAAATGGATCACTACGTCTAGCTCTTGAATTTTTCGCTCAGTTTCCTCAGCAGTATGGCATGCGTGGGGCTGATTTGGAGGAGCGTGTATGGATACGTGGTGTTGAATTTTGAAGTAACCCCTGATCTGATTAATGAGGTGCTTGGAGTACCTAATGATCGACCTGATATCCGGTATCCTGAGATATCTGCTGAACGTTGTCAAGTGGTAAGTCGCGCATTGGGTACTATTAAACTAAATCCCAAGAATGCAAATGAGTTTCGCACCATGTACATGGCAACACCATGTAAGGAACTTGCTCTACTATGGCTGGGTCGAATTTTCCCCAAAAGCAGGGGACACTTCATTTCTTTTGGGCAGACAGAATTTATATATGACATTGCCCGAGGAGTTCGACCTAATTTGGGCGTATTGATCTTTCGCAACATACAAGATATCGCCTCATCCCCTCATCTGTCTATCACGTATGTCCAGCTTATTACCCAGTTATGCCGGAGCCAGGGTGTTCCGATCCCGGATGCCGAGTGTGATTTTCGGCCAGGAGGGGCAATTAAGATTCTGGGGTTTTCTAGGAGACGAGCAGAGATTGCTGCTGGTAGGATCCTACTAGCTATTTTGATAGAGCCCGAGGGGCCAGTGCCCACTGCCGAGTTCATCCTTCAACAGCCCCCTCCACTCCAGGCTGATCCACAGCCACCACCCCCTGCAGCTGCTGCTCTACAGCCACCTCAGCAGAGAGGATTTGCCGATGTCCTAGCCCGACTTGATGCCATGCAGCACCAGTCTGATGAGCGCTGGGCGATTTCTACTAAGCGTTGGGCTAGTTATGAGAGGGACAGAGACCGATTGGAGGGCCACATGGAGGGCATCCGTGATGACTTGGCGACCCTCCTGAGCGACAGAGCCCGTCCTGCGCCACCTGCTGATGCGCCTGGGACTTCGCGAGCTGCTGCTCATCGAGGCACTTGATTTACTTGAGGTATCTATGTTTCTTCCCTTCTTTCTTTCTTTCATTCCTTGAACTATGGTTGTATCTTGTTGGTTCTTTGACTATGTTGGTTGGTTTTGTCTCTTATTTGGTTTAACTGTGATGAAATGTGATCTATGATTAACATGTTAATATTCGCTTGTTTGATTTTCAAGTTCTTTTGATATTGAGGACAATGCCGAACTTAGTGTGAGGATAGAGGTATGTCTTCCAATTTTTACATTGCTCACTGCAACCCCCACCAAAAATTGTTGCCTTTTATTTGCTAGTTATAAGTGGTGAATTTAGCATTTTGATATTAGTTGGAGAATGTTCCTTTCATTCTGAGATTATTGATGTTTACTGTTTTCTGAACCCATTTTGTTGTGAGATTTGAGCTTGAACTGTTTATTCTGTGGATTATAGCAATTAATTAGTGTGATGATTCTATGCCTTGCTTGTTTTTCGATTTGAGACTGCTGAGACTGGAAGATAGAAAATGATTAAGGCACTTAGTTAAACCATTGGCTTATATTTTACCTACCCAAGCATGATTTCATCTTTAGGATCAAACTCTTTTGAGCCTTAAACCTGTTCTTTGGATGATTAAACCAGTACTTTTAACTTTTTCCATTTCTTTCTTTGGCCTTCAACATCTTGAACCTGTTGAACAAATTGTGCATATAGAATGTGTCGAGAATTTGGTTGTTTTGCAATAGAAATGTGTCATAGTGAGAGATGTCAAACTTTGTTATTGTATGAGTTGAAGAATATCGTTTTGAGTGATTGACGAACTTTGTAGAAGTTGTAGAAAAAGAGCTGAAAAGTAAAGCTGTGGAAAAAATAAAAAAATCCACAGCTGAAAAACTAATATGAGATGTTGAGAGGAAATTCCTCTATGGATTGGAGTGTTATAGAAATGAAAGTTTGGGATTTAGGAGCTTTGTGACATATGAGCGTTTTTTACTCTTGACATGTTTTGTATTACACTAGTTTGTTCCACCTCTGTTAGCCTTTTATTTCCTTCCATTCCTTACACCCTAAACCCCGTTTTAATCCTTGTGAAAGACCTTGTGATTCTGGGCTCTAGTCTCTATTATGCAGTGGAGAATTGATTTCTGGCAAGTCTACAGGTAACTTACTTGATTATTTTGCTGAGTGTTTGCTTTCCCTTAACCTTGATGGATTGTCGAGTGATATGAGGGAGTAACCTCAAATTGAAAATGGTGAGCATTTGGTTTTCTTGGAATGAAAAATAAGAACTGGAACCAACTGATAGATGGTGTTGAGTTTGTAACTTAGATGAACAAATTTTAGAACGACGTTTTGTGTGTGGGGTATTGCTAAACTTTTATTTATCCTTACTCGAGGATGAGTAAGGTTTAGTGTGAGGATGTTGATGCCTTGCAAAAAGTAAGATTTCTAGGCAATGTTTGAAAGAACTTTTTGATCGAATTCTTGAATATTTTGATGTCAATCTTTGGAAATGATCAATTTTGAATTGATTCGAATACTTGATACGGTTTACACTGTTTTGTGCTATATTTTGCTGTTTTGAGAGGTACAGGACTTAATTATTAGAGTTTTGAAGCCAAAGAACTGGAAGTCCCACGCTTAGGACCAGAACCGCGCACTGGAGCACGCGTGAAACAGAAATTCAAGCCTTGAAGGCCGCGCGGTCCTTGAGGACCGCACGCTAGACCGCGCCTGATCCAGAGTTGCAGCCGTGAGTGCCGCGCGGTCCTTGGGGCGTGATCCTTGAGGAACGCGCCTTGGACCACGCGATATTCGGATTAGAGGCCTGAAGTCTGAGTAAGGCCCATAGGGAAAAAAGAAAAAAAAATTCTGATTTTACAAGGGGGAGACACACGATTTTGACATATTTTTACTTTCCATTTTTCTAAAAATACGCTCGGGAGACTTGGAAGAAGATAGAACTTCCTTCAATTCAAAGACGAAGACAATTGATAGGTTGTGTTTTACATGCTTCCAGATATTGTTTTATTTTTCCTTTTGCATACAGTACATTTGATTGAAGCCATGTGTGGCTAAAAACCTTGTTGGAACCCTAGGGTTTGATGTTTTTCGAATGATATTTTCAATATTATGGTTTTCTTTAATTCCAGTTTTAATCGATTGAATTTATTTGATGTTGATGAATTTGGCCAATTCCGCAACTTGTCCTGCAACCTGATCTTTATGTCCGGAAGGAATTTAGATAGGTAATTTGATCAATTAACTTCACTAGTGGGAGAACTAGATAAGGGAACCATAGGTAAAGCCCGGATTGAGGAAGATAACCTAACTATTCTGAAGAACACTAGGTTTTCTAACTTATTGGGAACTTGGAGTTGATTAAAATTGGATTACGATAAGAATCAATTAATCAGGAGAAAACATCGAGATCCTAGGGTTACCACTCATTCTTAGTTGGAAATCTTTCAAGCAATCTCTAGAGCAGGAAACAAAATACACTCATGTTACAGCTTTCTTAGAACTCTTAGATACAATCCAATTCTTGATCTTAAAATTCCATCTGTTTTCACTACAAAAGACTTGCAATTTAAATTGATCTTATTTAGTCATTTCCCTGAGGATTCGACCTGGATACTTATCCAGTACTACTTGAGAGATTGTACACTTGCAGTTGATTGTGTCAAATTTAAATCGCACACCAGTTCATCCCATAAAAAGTATGTAAATATAATTTATGAACAAAATAAAACATGAATTATACCTTAGACCAAATGGTTAGAGACTTAAGTTAGGAGTTGAAGGTCCAATGATCAATCCCAGTTTCCCAATTGATTTCTTTCAACATTATTTTATTTTAGTTTATCATTTTTATTTATTTTTTCAAAAGAAAATGAATAAAATCTTCAATTTATTAAAATAGCATAGAAACTATTGAGGTATTAAATATTTCTATGAACGGGATTGAATGTAGGGATTTATTTTCTTCATTTAACGAATAATTATGTAACTGTTGGTAAACATATGTATCAATATTGGTTAATTGTTTAGAGTATATTGGTGAATATTTTTACTATAGTTGATAATTATTGGATTTATATTGGTCAATATTTAAAATGTTATTGGTGAATATATGTAACAGTATTAGTCAAGTGTGTACAGTGTTGGTTAATATTGTTACAATAGTTGGTTAATAAGGTGAAATGATTTTATAATTTTTATTAATGGGAATTATTTATATTATGTGTTGATAAATTATTTGAGAGTGTTAATGAACATGTATATTAGTTTTGTTGTTGGTTAATACTTAAACTCTTTTGATTTTTATGTTGGTGAACATTTAAAGGATTGTTGGTGGACATATATAATAGTATTAGTCAATTGTGTAGACTGTGTTGGTAAATATTATTACGATAATTGGTTAATATAGTGAAATAATTTTTTTAAGTGTTGGTAAATATTAATATTATGTATTGATAAATAATTTAATAGTATAGTGAACATATTTATTAGTATTATTATTGGTTAATACTTACACTCTTATTTTAATAAATAATTCAATTGTTAGTAAATTTATGTATTACTATTGGTCAATTGTTTAAAAGAGGTTGGTGAATGTTTATATATTAGTTGGTTAAGAATTTTACAGATCAAGTTACCATATATAAATTAAAATTTGATGTATTTACAAATTTGCCCTTATTTAATATAGTCCGTAAAATTAGGTGGGGGCCCAAATTAAAACAGATCAATGCCTGATATTAAAAGCCAGGATGGTCCCCGCCCGGCGAGGACTATAGTGCAACGGATTTTGATCTCAACATCCAATCCAATCATTGAGGCTAAAATCTTATTTGCGTCATTTTTTTTCATTATTTATAGATATTGGTATGATAACCTTACAATAGGCAATTAACCAATTAATTATCAATTTTTTCGAGATAATTAAGCCATATACTCCCACCGTTTTTTTCATTCATTATGTTTTTCTTTTTGAGTTATTTTCAAGATACACGATAAGTTAAATTTTTTTATTTAATTCTCGATATCAATCAATTAATAGAATATTTAGATAGTATTTCTACATTTTCTAATAAATAACTTATTTTATCTCTTCAACACTAATAAATTTCTCATTTATTTCTCTCACTTCACATTATTCTTCTTAAACCTCATGCACAAATTCATAAAGTATAAAATAAAACGAACAAATGTAGTACTTCATAATTTTTTTAACTATTAATGGAGAGAGAGAGAGAGAGAGATGGTATTCCATCCATTTCAAAATAATTTTCACTAAAAAGTTGGAAATGTGATATAGAAGTATGTTTCAAAATAATTGTCACCCAAAAAGGTTAGTGGATATTTTTGTGCGTCACACAATCAACCTTTTGGTGATAATTAATAGATGAAGTATACTTCATTAGTGGGATAGTAAAAATAATCATATATAGAATGTATTAATTTTCAAAATTATCAAAAAGACAAACATGTTATCTAAAAAACCAGATGAAATATTTGACGACAGTGTGTGACTAGATCGGTATAGGAGATTAAAAAATGCCGGTATGAACCGTCAGTTATTATTGAATTGTAACCAATCCTCAAACCTTAATTGAACTGCCTAAAGTGGCAATCCGGCTTCAGTTTGTTATTTTGACAAATCCGGAACATACAAGAATTTGCGGTTTTTTATAATATAATTTCAATATGTTTTAAATATTTTTAAAGTTGTATAAGAAATTCATAATTATTTATTAGATGAAAAAACATAGGAAAAAATTAAATAACATGCCAAAAAACTGAATTTATAATTCCAAAAAACTGAATTCAGAATTCCCTTGTTTGAATTCTAAACGATTCAGAATTCAAACTATGCTTACAATGAGTTTGACCAAGAGTCAAATGTGCATACCAAAATTACTTAGAATTTTGAATTCTAAATAATTCGGAATAACATATTTCAGAATTACTGAATCTTTTCCAATTAAATCATAATTAATTCAGTAACTCTAGTAATTTCGAATTCAATAATTCAAACACAAAGACAACTTTGACTAAGTCAATACCCCTTCTTTTGCATCTAGATTTCGAATTCTAAATAAATGAATCTTGAATCTTATAGAAATCGAGTCCCAATTAATTCAGATTCAATTCCAATATCTAGAATTCAGAATTCAGAATCACTCTTCTATGCATCCATGTTGACTGAATAAGATCCACCAATGCCTCGATAGAGGGGATGACGTGCCCTAGAATCTATTCCTTAAACTGAAAAAAAGACAGAAAGCGATAAAGAAAGCTGTAATGTAATAGATTGTAAAAATATGTGTAATTTGTGATCCTATTTACGGACCCCTTGCTTCTATGTACAGCTCAACTTTAAATACTAGCTTCATCAGTGATGTGGTAGCAAAATCGTGTGGGGGAACTGCCCATGACACACCCCTAATAACTACCATTAATGGCTATTAATTACACAACAAACATGGAGGAACCGTTATCAAAACCCGCTGGTTAATGACTGCCCACGATGCCGTGCACTGGCCTCTCATCTCTAATCTTCTCCCGGCCCATCCTCCTTGGGCATGATCAATTTTCCTTTGCTTCGGCTGTGCCTTGACGGCCTTCCTTCGGATTGTCTCGCCCGATAGATATCTTCGGCCTTTCTAATGCCACAGATCATGGCAGTCACGACCATCCTTTTTCCTTGCTGTCAACTAGAGCTGGCAATCGGGTCGTGTCATGTCAGATTCGTGTCAGGTTGGATTTTTAAACGGATGAAACACCAACCCTAACCCGACCCGTTTATTAAACGTTTCAAGTTCGTGTTGACCTGTATACTTTGCGTGTCGGGTTCGTGTCGAATTAGCGTGTCGTGTCAGTTTTTGCCAGCTTTACTTTGCTCAATATGTGGAGTGAGATGGGCTTTAATTTGGGCTTCTATAATGTATGGGCTAATAAATTATAAAATTAATATAAATGAACTTATATATGTGGGATTCTAAAGCCTATTTTTTATAAATAATAAATTAATAATTAGTATATTAATTAAACGGGTTTACATGTCGGGTTCATGTGGAAAGCCTCAACCTTAACTCGACCCGTTTATTAAACTTGTCGGGTTCGTGTTAACCCGTATATTTAATTGGTTTGAAAACCTTGACCCAAACGCACTTATTTCGTGTCGAGTTAGTGTGTCATGTCAGTTTTTGTCAGCTCTACTGTCAACAGAGGTCCCCCAAATAAAGCCTTTCACGACCGATGTGACAACGACCGCGAACTTTATTCAATATGTCATTTATTACCGCCTTCAATAGGCAAAAAAGTCCTAGGTAAATGATTACCTGTGGACACCTCGATTCTCCCTAAATGTCGCATCGCATTAAATGATCTTTGGACTCTGGGCCCAGCCCTATAAAAGGCCCTTTTGGCACCCACTATCCACTTTTCCACTTTTAGTACTCAAGAAAACCCTTGCACTCGAAACCCTTGATCCATACGATGTTTTCCCATTCTTCGTCATCCTGATTTTTCCACAACCCTATTCAAGTACTCTGACTGAAACATTATCTTTTTCATTACTACAGTGGCCGTTATTGCTGGAAATCCTGCGCCTTCGACCACCCAGGCTAGCCTGTTGCTAAGTTAATCGGCTTCAGCCTTGACCCCTAGGAAGGCCATTTTGCCGACACCAACCCCAGGGACGTTATTCTGGCCATATCGTCTTTAGCAGCCGATACCCCGCCATCCAATGTACCACCAACACCTTCTACGGACGAGGAGTAAGCCCCAACAGTCAAGGGGAGTGCCATGGCCGATAGGCCCGACCAGTGAAGACCTCAGGGGCCGTGTTGCGAAGATGGTCTCTTCGATCAGCTCCGATCCATGTCGTTGGCCGGACGAATGTGGATAAACTATACCAATTCCCAAGGAATGGATTTTCATCCACTTTCATATGAAACATTTTCAAACGTCCTGCATTAATGGCCTTCTATATGCCCGAAAATTATTGCACTTAGCCGCGGAGTGATTTCGGGCATTGTGCCACTTGCAGTACCATTTGACTCCCTTCATGCTTACGGGGGTGTAGACTGGACGACCTTTGGGGAGTGTGACCAATTTAGTCGCTACTAGTTCATCGAAGATTTCATCGGCTTATTTCGTGTCAAAAGTGATCGGCACTCTTTCTTCCCCCATCACTGGTCGTGGGGCAGTATGTGAGCTTAGTGCCTTACAAACACAAGGTTTTTCGTCCATCAGCTCGGCCACGCACATGGCCACTAGGTCAGGCCGATCCCTCCTATCTTCGGACTCTCCCTCGGCTAGGGTTTCATCAGTTGAGATTTGTCCATGCTGCCTGGGCCGCCTATCAGTCTTACTATCCTCCTCATAAAGTTATTCCAGTCGAGCAACTCGCCTTGAAAGTTGAGAAAGATTTTGTATGTTAAGGGCAGTTAACACATATCTTAGCCCTGAATTCATATTCTTAACAACAATTTTAGTCAACTCATGCTCTGGAATTGAAACCGAGCACTTACCCTTTAACTGCTTCAGCCGATCTATGTATTTGACTACTGGTTTCGACAACCCTTGTTTAACATCCATAAGGTCCGTCAGATATACCTCCAGGGTTGGGATATATAACAGATCATGGAAGATTTGCTCATATGCTCCCAACTCTCTACTGAGTCTGGGGGTAAGGAGACCTACAAGGTGAATGCCAAACCTGTCAGAGATAGACCAAATAACTGTAGTTTAAAATAGGGATTTGCAGCCATCTCTCTACATTGGGCCATGAAACGGCCACTATGCTCAACCGTCGAGCATCTTTGGTCATCCCCAAAGAAGACCGTAAAATTAGAGACACAAACCCTTGGTAAGGGGTGTCATTGTTCCACCCATTGAGGACAGGGCTTTTGATACATGGGCCGGGCGAGAGGCCGTAAATGGTCACCGTACTGAACGGCAGTAATATTAGCAACCATATCATGCAAATTAGCAGCATTACCTGGTTGTTGAGCTTGCGCTGGTAACGACAGCGGTGCACCTGCCTGTGGGACGACCGCTACAACGGCAGGCTGTGGTGGTGCAGGCTGCAATGGTGGCAACCCCCCATCCACTAGCGCAGCCTTCTGGTACCCTCCTTCTGAATAGGAGGACCGTGAGGAGCAACTGCGTACTTGGTAGTGCTAAATTAATCGACACTTTTAATCGCAAGCGTACAGTTGTCCAAGTAATACTGGGTGGGGTACATGTCGTATTCCATAGAGAAGGGACGAAAATAGGCAGATTATATTTGTGTACTCTTTGTAGCGAAAGAATTGTAATTGCGAGTTTGAAGAATTATTTTTTTTTTTAGTAGAATTTGCTATGGAAAAGTGTAAAGAAAAGATTTTTAATAAATTCTCAAGTGTGCGAAGAAAATCCAAGATCTTGTCTGATTGGGTTCCCTAGGTTTCTAATGTTTTCTTCCTAATTATTTAATTTCCATTGCAATCAATTTTTAATCAAATTCAAGTTCCTAATAGATTAGACAAACAAGCATCCTCCCAGAATCCTAAATTATCTAACCCACGGCAGGCATCGCTATGTGGTTATGTTGTCTAGTTCTTCTACAGGCTACATTATTTAATTTGAGTTGTCTATTTAGAATCCTTTCGAATGTAAAAGATAGGGTTTTGCACAAGTTATAGAAATGGCCAGTTTCTCCAACACATAAATGTACTCAATTTAAATAAAACTTGAATTGACGAAAACAAAGTAAGGTTTTAAACATGATTTGGAAAACAAGAAATCTAGGGTTCCCAACTGGGTGTTTAGCCACACATGGCTCTAATCAAACGCAGTGTAATCAAGAATAAAAACAATGCAAAAGATGAAAGCATGTAAAATAAACTCCCTTAGTGTCAACTCATCCTCGCCTTCCGGATTGGATGAATTGAATGCCTCGACTTTGGATCGAAGGGAGCTTTCTTCCGCAGAATCTTGAGAGAATATAAAGTGTGTAAGTAAAAAAGTATTTCTCGTATTTGGTATGTGGTATAGCCCTTTTTCAAGTCTTTGTAACTCCTTTATAACTTTTCCACTCAAATACTGAGCCTAAATCAGGATTTCTGGCCCGTCAATCTATGTTACCGCAGTATTGGGCCCGCAGAATTGGATTCCGCAGCCCAAATACCGCGAACCTCTCGCTTTTGGATCCTCTTGCCTTCCCACGGTATTGGCCGCGGTACTGGATACCGCGGCCTAAATACCGCGGGTATTATGTTCTTTGAATTCTCTAGTTTGCCCGCGGAATAGCCCGCGATTTATGTCCTTGTGCATGGTCCTTACAGTAATTACAGCTAAAAAGCTTGCAATTCAAAGTCGTACACACTTAAAAACCCATCAAACCATCCAAAAGTAGCATAAACAACACCTAACATCCAAATTGGCTAAAAATTGTTCATATCAAGAGATTGGCATCAATATATTCCAAAATTTGATAGAAATTCATTTAAATATTGATTAAATGCCTAACTTTTGGCAATGCATCAGTACTCTTGAAGGACCTATTGTGGACGCCACCGTGGGGCCATGGGGCCGCAGGGTGCGACATTAAATCCCATGGCTTGTGGAGCCATCACTGGCCGTGGGACATGGTATAGTAATCCTGGGCCATAATATGCCGGTTGTGGGGTGTATCCCCCAAAGTGGGTCCCCCGGTACGATAAGTAGTTGGGATAACTAGGACATTCTCTATCGGCATCTGACAATCGCCGCTATCCGCGGTGCCAGTCGCAGGAGTCATCACCTCTGGAGGGGATGGCTCCCTCGTTGCCGTAAAACGGCCTCCAGCAAGCAATGCCATGTGAACCATCTGTTGCAGAAATGCCTCCATCGTCTCCGTGAACGAAACCCACTGATTGTGCACATCATGGGGCGTCAGAGCCCGATAGTAAGACTCGTTTGTCCCAGATGTGGTGGCCACATTTTGACGGCCTGCTCCTATAGGAGAGGGGAGGCTCTGCAAGTTGGAGGCATTTCCCTCCGAATTGCCATTGTGAGCCCCTACTAGAATGTCACCCTCGGACAATCTCCCTTAGCGTGAGGCGAAAAAGCGCTGCACAAAAGTATTGAATTTTTGAATCTTAGAAAGGAGTTATTCCCTTGTTGGGTTCTTGCCCAAGATGAGTTATTGCCATTTAATTGTTGTGCTAACGCCGGAGCGTGGCACATTAAGAGAGGGGTCATTCTCTCATATTGGCAATGTAGGTTTTGTCATCTTTGGTGGATTAGGCAACACGTTTCTGTACATTGTCTTTCCTGAGTGAAGAGTGTAAGAAGTCTCCACCGAAATTGTTAGAGTGAATCTCCAGAAAAGGCAACAACGACGGTAAGTGTTGTAAAGTTTTTCGACAATGGAACTAATTTGTTGACCAGATAAGATCAACCAGCATATCGATAGAGGGGATGACGTGCCCTATAAGCTATTCTTTAAATTGAAAGAAATACAGAAAGCGATAGTGAAAGTTGTAATGCAAATGCAATATACTGTAAAAAATATGTGTAATTTGTGATCCTATTTGTGGGCCCCTCGCTTCTATGTACGACTCGACTTAAATACTAGTTTCATCAATGAAGCGGTTGCAAAATCGTGTGTGGAAACTGCCCACGGCACATGTAATGCCCCAATTTCCATAAACTGGACACGTTACAGCCACACCAAACTAATCATGGAGTCTAACCATAAACCCCACAATAAGCTCGGTTAAAGGCTAAAAATGATATTATCCTATCAGAGTACACTGGACTTTCCGGAACTAGGTCCCGTACGATCACAGCTCATGCTTGAATAAAACTGGAACACATAATGCAATAAAAGTAGTTAAAAGTTATAACAGGTGGAAGTATTGAAGTACTGTCCCACACCGGGACTCAGTTACTTAGTACAAGCTAATAAACAAATTACACGAGTTCAAAAGCAACAGAAAAGTCTTCATGTCGGTCTTCTCCTGCAATCAAAAGGGTTAGGCCGAGGCATAAAAC
>MAYD01770945.1:0-13658 GCA_001909325.1 Ruellia speciosa
GAGCTGTGGTATGATGGAGGAACAGTCTGGAAATCTCAGGAGTCATAAAGTTTCTTAACCAAGTTAACATCAAATTATCAACACGCAGCCAAAGCTTAAAACAAGGATCTGAGCTATGAACAGGCAGAAATGAACCATCAATAAAACCTTCCTTTACCTTGACTCGCAGTGCTGTAAGCACAGCTATGCGCCACGCCATCCAGTTAGTATGGTCAAGCTTAAATGGCGCTAATTGAAGGTGTGGTTGATCAGCTGAAGTAATCTGTAATTCTTCACCAACATTGATTTCAGAATCAACTTTTCCAGAAGTAGATCTGGAATTTTGAGTTGTTTCACCATCGATTGAGGTAGCCATGATTCAACAACTGAGAATGAACTGAAACAAGGAGATAACAGACACAGCGGAAGTGAAATCGATTACTGCTCTGATACCATGTAGAAAACCTAATTTGAATGAATTGGGAATTTGGAAGTTGGGGATGAAGATGAAACTGAAAATTGGAATTGGAATAATGCCGTTGCTTTCATTAATTGTGTAAAAGCGTGTATCACTCACAGAGGCGTGATAACACTTATATATAGAAACGCTAATTTACAAAGTTCAACATAATTACAAATTTGCCATTACATAATTACAAGTATGCCCCTGCACTCAATCAACCAATTCCTGCAGCACTCTGGACATGATGATCAAGCATTCCATGCTCTGTGTTGAATGAACCCCCAACACCCCCCCGCAAGATGAACTAGGAGGACCACTGAGGTTCAGCTTGGAGCAAAAATGGTGAAATAGAGAAGGAGAGAGACTCTTAGTGAACATATCCGCAAGTTGAAGATGAGTAGAAACATACTCAGGTTCAATGATCTTTTCTTGAAAGTGCTGGCGAATAAAATGACAAGTGATGTCAATATGCTTGGTACGTTCATGATGGACAGGATTACGAACAAGCTTAAGAGCTGAGGCATTATCACTGTAGAGCATGACAGGCATAGGAATCACAACTTGAAGAGACTGTAACACATAAGTGAGCCATAGAATTTCAGAAGTTGTAGCAGCCAAACTTCGATATTCAGCTTCAGTAGAGGATTTGGACACCACACTTTGTTTCTTGGTCTTCCAGGCAATCAAAGATTGTCCTAGAAAAATACAATAACCTGTGATGGACTTTCTGGAAAGGGTACAGTTACCCCAAACTGCATCACAATATGCAGTGAGAATCACAGGATTATCAAAAGGAAAATATAAGCCCAAGGTGAGAGTATTCTGTAGATATTGAAGGAGATGAACAACAGCTTTCCAGTGAGAGACATAAGGTTGATGCATGAATTGACTCAGTTGCTGAACAACAAAACAGATGTCAGGCCTGGAGAATGCAAGATAAAGTAACTTTCCAACAATTTTCCTGAACAAAGTGGGTGTATCAAACAAAGAGTCATCAGTATCAGCACACTTAGTATAGAGACAGGAAGTCTTCACTTTGGAATTGAGAGGGACTAAAACCTCAGACAGAAGATCTGTGGCAAACTTAGTTTGACACACAAACAAGCTTGCAGAAGATGGCAGAATTTCAAGACCAAGGTAGTAAGAGGCCTTGCCAAGGTCTTTAATGGTGAACTTCTGATGTAGAGCTTGTTTCACATGAGAAATGAACTGAGAATCTGCCCCAGTAAGCAGAATGTCATAAACATAAACCACAAGTAACACTGGACCAATGGAAGTGATTTTAACAAATAGACAATGGTCATGAGACACTTGTGTCATTCCAAGATTAACCAAGAAATTACTGAGAGTAAGGTACCATTGCCTAGGTGCCTGTTTCAGGCCATATAAGGATCGATGTAATTTGCAGACAAGGCCATGAGAATCTGAGAGACCAGGAGGACACACCATGTATACATCCTCTTCAATGTCACCATGGAGAAATGCATTATTGACATCAAGTTGACTGATTATCCACTTATAGGAAGCTGCAAGAGCAATGACAGGCCTGACAGTAACTGTTTTGGCCACAGGAGCAAATGATTCATTATAATCCTCTCCATACTTTTGATGAAACCCCTTTGCCACTAGCCTAGCCTTATACTTGTTGACACTGCCATCAGGATGAAATTTAATTCTGTAAATCCATTTACAGCCAATAGTGGATTTATGAGGAGGAAGTCTGACTAAAGACCAAGTACCATTTGCCTTCAAAGCAGTAAGTTCTTCAGTCATGGCCTTCTGCCAGTGAGGAAATTTGTTGGCTTCAGTATAAGTTTGAGGAGTGAGTACCTCTAGCTGAACTGAAGTACACACATACTCCTTCAGTCTAACATTAGGCCGCCTCTCTCTTTGAGACCTCTTTGGAACCAAGGATTCAGAGGTAGTTGCCTCATCTGTACTGGTGACAGAAAGAAGACAGTGGTCTTCAAGAGGATGACCACCAGAAGACAAGGAGTTCTGAGAACTGACAACAGTCTCAGGGATTACCATTGGACTAGCAGAATCCAAAGGTAAAGAATGAGTTTCAGGAGGAGGCTGTGAATCAGTGGGATTCACAGAGGATATAGTATTTCTCAAAGACTCAGTAGGAGTCAAAGGTGAGCAAGTATGACTCACTGACTCAGTAGGAGTCAGAGGGGAAGGCTGTATTATCTGAGCTTCAGTGGGAAGATCAGAAAAGGGAGCATGTGGATGAGAAGAAGCAGAGGTAGAGCTAAGATAAGGGAATTGTTCTGCACAAAAAATAACATCCCTAGACACTTGAATTTTGTGTGTGACAAGATCAAGAATCTTATAACCCTTTTGTGTGGAAGAAATTCCTAAATAAACACCCTTTATACCCCTGGCTTCAAGTTTATGTCTACCAACACTAGGTAACTTCATATAGCAAAGACAGCCAAAAACATAAACCAGACTGAAATCAGGTGACTTCTTATAGAGTAATTCATAGGGAGACTTCCAAAGAAGGGTGGCTGAAGGTAGTCTATTTATGAGATAGGCTGAGGTAAGCATAGCCTCTACCCAGAAACTCTTTGGTAATCCAGATTTAAGCAGTAAGCTTCGAGCCACTTGAACAAGATGCCTATGTTTTCTTTCTACCCTCCCATTTTGTTGTGGGTGTAAATGCAAGAAGTTTGATGGATAAGTCCTAGAGAGGAGTATAAGGTAGCACAATCTTTGCTACAAAACTCAAGGCCATTGTCAGTTCTGAAAGTTTTAACTTTGACAGAAAACTGAGTTTCTACAAACTGGAAGAATTGGGACAGGAGTTTAATAGTATCACTTTTGTTTGTCAACATGTATAACCAGGTTGTTCTTGTGTGATCATCAACAAGAGTAAGCATATACTTGAAATTGGAATGACTAGGAGAACTAAAAGGTCCCCATAAGTCCCCATGAACAAGCTCAAAAGGAGACATGGCTTGAGACTGACTAACATGAAAGGGCAGTCTATGAGATTTAGATATATGACATGTATCACACACAGGTAAATCTATAGATTTCAAGGGCAAATTCAGATGAGAAAGAACAATATGTGATGGATGTTCTAATCTACAATGCCACAATGCAGCTTTATTACAGTATGCAGCAGAAGAAGAAAGAGCAAAATTAGGAAGAGCAGAAACAAGCAAACCAGGTTTGGAAGTGAAAACATAGAGATTGTTGCTGTTGAAAGCAGTGAGCAGAGTAGTCTTAGTCAAAAGGTTCTGCAACACACAGGCCTTACAATCAAATTTGGCTTCCAAGTTAAGTTCCAAAGTAAGTTGACTAATGGATAACAGGTTTATCATAAGACCAGGAATGTAATACACATTAGAAATGATGAGATGCTTATTGAGTCTAACTTTTCCAACAGCAAGAGGGTGCTTAGCAGAGCCATCAGCAAGATAAATAACATGGGAAGATTTAGGAATCAAAGGATTAATGAGATAATCTAAGTTAGCACATAGATGACAAGTAGCCCCTGAATCCAAGATTCATTTAGTCTCATTGAAAGTATTGCCAGTAACAGAATAGGAGTTACCTGCAGATTCATATGCTCTAGCTACATAATCAACAGGAGTCTGAGCAATGTTGGTGATGATGTTGTTTGATCCAACAAATTTATGCAAAATCTCCTCCAGCATTCCTTTTGTGATGTAAGAATCACTCTCATGACTTGCAACAGCAGAGGCTGCAACCTGCTTATTCTTGTTTTTATCAGTATTGGTCTTGTACCAGGAAGAGACACCATGCAAGTCAAAACAGGTAGCTTTTGTATTCCTAGGCTCTGACAATGTTCACAGGTAGCTGACTTTGCAGCAAGTTGAAAACAATTCTCTTTAAGATGACTAGGTCTCTTGCAATAGGTGCAAATCTGACCTCGTTTATTTCCTGGTTTAGATATCTCTTTCCGAGACTGATTAGCTGCAAGCATGACAAACTCAGAAGAAGCCTGATTGGAGCTAAGAACCTCTTTTTGTGCCTCAGTGTTACAAAGTATACCAAAGACTTTGCTAACACTAGGCAAAGTATCCTGCATCATGATCTGATTACAGACTGACTCATAGCCTTCATTCAATCCCATTAAGAAGTGCATTAGGAATTCTTCATCATCATCCTTCATTCGAGTTTGTAAACAACACATTCCACACAGTCCACATCATCTTCAGCTCACTAAAATAAACAGTTATGGATTTGGAACCTTGAGTAAAGTTAGAAATTTTCCTTTTGAGCATAGGAGCTCTTGGTCCATTAGTACGACCGTATCTATCTTCCAGCTCCAGCCACAGCTCACGAGCTGTGGTATGATGGAGGAACAGTCTGGAAATCTCAGGAGTCATAAAGTTTCTTAACCAAGTTAACATCAAATTATCAACACGCAGCCAAAGCTTAAAACAAGGATCTGAGCTATGAACAGGCAGAAATGAACCATCAATAAAACCTTCCTTTACCTTGACTCGCAGTGCTGTAAGCACAGCTATGCGCCACGCCATCCAGTTAGTATGGTCAAGCTTAAATGGCGCTAATTGAAGGTGTGGTTGATCAGCTGAAGTAATCTGTAATTCTTCACCAACATTGATTTCAGAATCAACTTTTCCAGAAGTAGATCTGGAATTTTGAGTTGTTTCACCATCGATTGAGGTAGCCATGATTCAACAACTGAGAATGAACTGAAACAAGGAGATAACAGACACAGCGGAAGTGAAATCGATTACTGCTCTGATACCATGTAGAAAACCTAATTTGAATGAATTGGGAATTTGGAAGTTGGGGATGAAGATGAAACTGAAAATTGGAATTGGAATAATGCCGTTGCTTTCATTAATTGTGTAAAAGCGTGTATCACTCACAGAGGCGTGATAACACTTATATATAGAAACGCTAATTTACAAAGTTCAACATAATTACAAATTTGCCATTACATAATTACAAGTATGCCCCTGCACTCAATCAACCAATTCTTGCAACACTCTGGACATGGTGATCATGCATTCCATGCTCAGTGTTGAATGTATTCTCAACACTTGCCTTTTATTTTCTAGATTCTTTCCGATGTTACTTTCACCTAGTTAGATTTGCAATTCTATGATCTGATGATTTATGTTGGCGTTGTGCTTGCGTTTGATGTGGACAAAATTTTAATGGCGAAGTTACATTATGCTAGAAACAAGATGGTGAACATTTTGGACATGCTAGTAGTAGGTCCAAAATAATGCAACTTATGCGAATTTCTTCTCACCAAAAGGAGTACAAGTATCTTTATCCTCTTTCAATAATTTCTGCTTCTGTATACATTTGTTTCGTACAAAAAAACATACGCCTACAGTTTTCAAATTCTCTATTGGTTCTGATATAAACACCACTTTGGTGTTTTGTCTTTAATAAATATACTTCTGTGTATTGAATCTACAACCCCATTTTCTGTTTAATAAAAAAACTATAGAGTTCTATCTAATTTGTTTCTTTATGCTTCATAATTAACCATGCAGTGTTTCACCGGTTGAGTTGGTTTATGGTCCAGATCCGATCATATGCTGAGAGAATCTGGGAAAAGTTCCATATCAAAGAATTTTCGGAAGGATAACTCTTACTTTACAATGCATTTGATTCTGCAAGTTGAAACTCTGCTTACGGCTGGTGTACTGGAAAAGCCAAGATTAATTTATGGATGCCAGATGAAGCTAAGTTGTGCAACAAAGTTCCTTTGCTTAATTGCGTTATGCAGATGCAGTGGACATGTTTGAAACAGCCTGTTGTGCATGGATGCTTTTTGTTGGTGATTTTTCTAATTTATTTTTGAGTCAGTATTCCCCAAATCCTGGTCATAGTTTACTTATGTTGGTGCTAGCGGGGTGGTGGTTCTTGTCTTACAAAGACTACTCTTGAGACTGAGACTAATGGTACATATTGATGTCTCACATTTTAGCCATTGATTATTGATCATATGTCTATATTAAACCAGTTAAGGTGTATGCTCTAGCTTGCACGCTTCATGATGTTATGTTCCTAGTTAGGAAATACTAATAGGAGGCAATGGGATCTGTGGAACACATGTTTCGGCAGAGATCTCACTGTGTACATGTGCAATGAACTCTGATTGTTTTTACATGTGTATGATTATACATCTCCCGAATCATGTGCTCCGGTGGCGGGGTAGGATCTCCCTACACAAAAATAGATTTTTAAAAAAGGAAATGTGTAAGAGCAACCACAATGGTTGCAAATTTTTAAGTTATAACTCAAAATTTTAGTTCATCACCATTGTTAAAAAGTGAGTTTAAGTTGATTGGCTTAACCAAGTTTATAGAGTGAACACAGTTAATGTGTGGATTCCACAGAGATCCACATATAATTTTTTTTTTTAAAAAAAAATACAAATATTGTGAACTTTGATTTTAAAATCATGTGTTGTTCATTTGAATTTTAATTTATATATTACTTGCAATTTTGACTTTTAAAGCAAGATTTGACTTAGTGAAATGTCGACGCTATATAACCAAATTTTTTAGTTAGCAATGTGAATGCCCTAAGCCAGAGCATTTGTTGTCGCTGCAACATGTGAATACAAATTTGATTTTCGGCACCTTGAATGTTTCTTAATAATTGACAATTTAGTTATCCAGTAAGTTGACAAATTTTGTCATATTTCAACTCCATAACCCTCTTGTAACTAGTTAATACAAAGTGATGAAAAAGGTCTCTGTATACTTGAGACACACAAAGCAAAACTTAAAAGAATTTTAATCAAAACTAATCAATCAATTGAACCAGGTATATACACTGTACCCATAGCACATGAAACGAACACAAAACTGCGAACTAATATTGCAAATGATAACTGAAATTAAATCCCTGATGATCTGCGACTCTATTAGTTTCTGCTACTTCACACATTGATAATTGACACAATGGAATTTATCTACGTGTGGCTTTAACAAGCTTGTGCTGAGTATATCTCAACTGCCCCACATGAGGACACCGGTCCAAAACCAGTAGCAAGCCTACATTGTTTTCTGATAAACCAAACGTGAACCTACAATAAGGGAAAGAAGAAAACCTTATATAAGCTCACTACTCTCTATGCACCACTTACGTAACCATGTCAAAGGCTGTTAAAACTATGTCAGAGGCTGTTAAAACTGCTCGTGATGGTTAGGAAAGATGCGACGAGCCACATTTGTACATTAACAAGAGTGTAAATAGAATTTTCTCAAGCTTACAACACAACTGATAGGTGGTTAGGAAACCCTATTTGCACATTTATCCATAATCCCAAAGTAGTTTTATCTTAATGTTGGTAACGATATGCAGCAGCTCACAGTGCATGGTAACTTAATGCATGATTGTGAGTATATTCGAAACAGAGTGTTGAGTAGTGAAGTTAATTATATTATATGCACGATAAGGCTAACAAGTAACCTCAATCAAAATCACTTGATGGATATGCACTTACTTGCATCTATGCGATCTTCTTCTCCAAAAAAACACGAAAGAAAAGATCCACTGAAGGGCAACAGAGGTAATACATTGTTAGTTGTGACATAATGAAGTGTTTCTGCGAACACAGTAACAACTAACAACTAAGTTCCGGAAGGAGGCTCGTGCTCAAAAGAAATATATTCTCATGCGATATTTGAGGACAAAGAAGCAACTAGTAGAAAATATGAGAAATCAAGATAAATCCAAAATTGAAGCTTTAAGTCCAAATAATTGAAACTTCTGAACTGCATCAGTAAGATATAAGCTTACATATGTAAGCGCCAATATAGTTCAATTTAGATATCAGAATTGTGTTTGTTGCTAAATACTATATTATGCTAACAAAGAGCTGATATTAGAGAAGAACAAGTGTAAGGATTCATTCGATTCTCATATGGTTTCTCGTTAAATGGCATCATTGCAAAAATACAACCACAATTTTCCAAACAGCATATTTACAAAAAGAAACATTCACTTGTTTTTGGAACATTTAGGGGTACTCTCCACTCAAGAAGTTCAAAATATTATGGGAGTTGAAATTGCCTATCCAAACACATGGTAACAAGCAAAGGCACAAACAAATGCTAACAATTAGCCAATTTCTAATTTATCCTGAATAACAGAAAAATGAAGTTATGAAAAAGGCAGGTCACTGGAACAGCAAGTCTGGAAGGTTAGGGCATATCCAGTGCTAGAGGCTGTGCCTTTACCTAATTGTAAGGAATATGCATGCCAGAATATCAATCAATCACCTAAATCACAGTCAATCTAATCAATGATGAATTCGAAAATTGCGAAGCAACATATAAAAGTGGCTAATATGATGAATATCAGAGCTCCAATATGAATGAAGCATGTAACGTATTCATATTATATGCATTACCTTCAATATTGTTATGGGCAAAAATTTTACAGCTGTCGACTGCTTCTTCCTGGGCATTGTTGTCCTTTTAGGAGACATTTCTCTACACCAGTTCTGAGCTATCTCCTTCAACAATGCCATCTGAGCTTTATCAGTCCCCATAGACATTACTGCTTGTCGCATTAATTCTCTATCAGCCTCAAGAGCACGAAGCCTCGAATATAGCTTCTGGATCTCGAGGTCTCTGGAATCATAATGAGTTGGCGACTCCTTTGGAATTGCCATATATTCATCCTTGCCAGTGCCAATGGAAGCTATTGAACACTTGTGACCATTAACAGAAGTTCCCTGATAAACAGAATCAACCATGCAGATTTTGTCAATCAAGACATCTGCAGCTTCTGATGGATTATCCATCTTCCTCAAATCAGAGAGTTTCTTATTCTTAAAACTGCTACTAAATTTTGGAGAATCAGTCACAAGATCTGGCCACATTTCTTTACCCATTGCAACAGGTGGATGTGTGCTATCAGTGGGAAACTTTGTAAGATGCCTTGGAGTTCTAAGGGACTCACCTACTATTACCATTTCAGGCACATCTTTTGTGCTGAAATATTTGCAATCAGGAAGAATAGTCCTAGGACTTCTCTCCAACTGACTAATCCTAAACTCCAGATCCCTTAATTCATCCTCAGATAGCGGAGTTTCCTCGAACGCATACTTCTCAATATCATGAATTTCATGATCTCTGTCCGAGTATATCTCGGGAGGAAACAGAAATTGCCCTTCTTCATCAGCTTCGGCTTCTGAAAGCCCACAACTCATCATCCTGTGTTGATAGGACCCGGTCGCACATGTAAGAGCCTCTATGGCCTCATCCTTCTTGTACACCAATTCCTCCAACTCCGCAATCTCTTCCTGATCATGAGCCAGCTTCTCTTCCGCGAATGTCTTAAACTGCCTAGCCTCCATTTGAATCTCTGCCTTATCCCTCTGCAGCCTCAGAATCATAGACATTGCTTCATTTGCAGCTGAAGAAGAAGCATTTCTCTCCTTCTCCAACTCCGAAACCAAATTCTGAATGATATGCTGCTGCCTTGTGATCGTTTCACGGAGTTCTATGCATTCATTTCCTGAATCGACACGCGCACTGTTTCGTGGCAGAGGTAACCCTGGGCTTGGGGTGCTCAGCGGACTTTCTTCCAACACAGACACGAGGCATGTTGCTGAAAGCGATTTCTTCATCGCTGAAGAGCAGCGTTTGTGTTGGCAACGTTTTAGCTCCAGGATCGCCAATTGGGGGCAGAACTCAGATTCCATCGATCAATAAGCGTCCAGTAAAACAATCAAACCGCTAAATTAGAATCAAAAAGCTTAAAAATCAATCACCACTCGTACATTCAAATAAATTAAAAGTATCAATGCTTCTCCATCAAAATTCTAACAAGTTCCCCCTTTCTTTCTGTCAATTTTCAACGAAAAGCAAACATATTTAAAAAAAAAAAAAAAATGAAAAAACAAAAAACTAACTCCTTCACAGCTACCATACCGTAAGGCATCAGAGGAAAAATCAAAGCGATTCACATTCCGACGATCCTTGAAAATGGACAAAAATTCCATGCCCTGCGGGTTCCTGTATGGAGCAAATAATCCAGCCTGCGAATGATGAGAATATAGAAAATGGTGGTGGATTTGGTGTTGTAGCTAAGTTCAGAATTGGATTGGAACGGAAGCTACGCAAAGGAGGAACAAAGGTGGGTGGGAAGTTAGAAATTGAAACTCAAGGAACCAAGGAATACGTTTCTTTTTTGTTGGTTGTTTTCTTTGAGAGAGATGGACAGGGACACATTTGGAAATTTCAAATTTGGGGTTATCTCATTCGTTAATAATAATAATTAGTAAATAATGGATACTCTAATTCATCTGTAAAATAATAAATTAAATATATATATATATATATATAATTACTTAATCATAAAACTGGTGATGACATAGTAATAAAAAATAAGTATAATGAATTAAAAATTATTAGTTCTAGTTTTATAGCAATCACAATTTTTAATCGAATTTGAAAGGAGGTTACCTCAAATTGTGTTATCTGTTATACTAATACTAATGGATTATTGTACAATTTTTTCTTAACTTTTCAATTACTAAATATTTTCTATAAAGTTTTACTTTTAACTAAATCCTTTTGCAATCTATATATAATTTAATTAAATTGGAAATATCTACAAATGACTGCATAATTTGTGGATATCTAAATCCAAACGTTTAGTATGAACTAAGAAAGTGTTTAGTTGAAATTGGGAGTCCAAATCCAAACATATACGGATAAATATTTTGAATACCACAATAATATTATATTAAAAGTTATACATCCATTGATAAGATATTAAAGATTAAAAATTCAAACACATTTTTAAAGCATTTCAAAAACATTAACATAAAAAAATTAAAATTAAAAAAAAAATAGTGGACCCGACTGGAGCCAATAGGGGTAGGCCCACTTGGGACCCATTTATAAAAGGCCGGGCCCAGGTCCACTACAGTAAGATGCATGCCGGCTCGGCGGCCCATGTGCAACTTGAATTACTCCAACCTTCTCTTCACTTTGAATGTGACATTTAAGAATTTGGAGTTTTGCATCATTTTTATTAGTGGTGGAGAGAAAATATGGTATTTTGATGTATTTTTAAAGTATTTTTTGGTATTTTTGTTTTTAAAATAGTGTGTGAAAAAAATTAAATAGTGATTAAATTGTAATGCCCCAAAAATTTATAACTTTTTTGGTGTGCTACTGCCGTATTAACTTACCTAAACTAGTGACCAGTTCGTTTAATAACACTGATACAAGGCCAGGTAAACGCAGAAACACATAAGGGTTGTAACCACTTATTAGTGTCTTACATACAAGCGAAGATAAAACAATGAATAACTACTAGTGTATATCAGTAAACACATCCACCACCAACAAGGTCATCCATGTACCAACATAAAGTATCAAGCATATTTGGGCCTCCCGCCCTGATCACGCCCTCCCCACACTCCAAAAATGAAACAAGTATGGTCACATGCAGACATAAACATAAATCACCACAATAGGTTTAGGTAACCCAAGTAACCAAAAGATAAATACAAAAACAGATAAGTGGATGCATCCTACACTAGTAGATATGTCCTCTCAATCCCTAGTCCCAATCTATGCGATTGGGCCTCCAGGAGGATCTATAAAAGAGAAGTAGGGAGTCAGTACACGGTACTGAGCAAGGGATAAATAAGAATCAGGGGAATCCGGCAGTAAGCATGATATAAAAAGAAATAATGGCAATAATAAATAGGATGATAATAAGGCAAGGAAGCAATAAACATATAAAAGCATCACATCATCCCATACTGGTGCTTTAACAACATAACATATATAAATGCATATGATGCATGGCCTAACATACACCTATCTACCCTATATGTGAGTGCAAGAATGATGTCGGTACCTACCTATAATCGTTGAACCCTTGTCTTTACCGGCAGAATGAAACCATGCATTTACCGGCATAAAAAAACCATGCCTTTACCGGCATAATGTAGTCGATGCCTTTACCGGTATAATGTAAACAATGCCTTTACCGACATAATGGTACTTGTGGACAAGACTTTACCGCCAGGTCCAAAGAATGCAAATGAGTGTATGCATAAAACCCTACAAGGCTTGCCAAAACCACATACCTACTCATACAACATGCATCCCACAAATGTCTCAATGAAAAGTACTCGCATCTCATAGCACTAGCTTCATAAATCTCAAGCACCTAGCCTATATAATCTCACACTACCACTTTAGCTGTTCAATTCATAGCTCCTCAAGTTCTCCCATTCCCTAACCAAATTCTTACAATCCAAATTCAAGATTCATCAACTCATTACTAGATCACATAAGCATATTCAAAATCTCACAACCCTTCTAGGTTCTCAATGCTAGTTTAAGGCACACTTTCAAGCATCATCATCAATTTTCCTTAGCATAATATCATTGCCAATAACCAAGATCAGTAAGATAGGACACCAACCTATAACCGGACATCACAACACGACAAAGGAAACGAAAAATAGAATTTTGTGAGGGCTGAGACCTTGCGGTTTTAGGGCTCACAGTTTTGACCCCAAAACAGCGGCCTCTGGTCGCGAAAAAAATCAGAAAACACAAAAAGTGGGAAAACAAGAGGAAATGGAATTCTGGTCTATCCCTTGCCTGGAAATTGTTCTCAAGACGTTTCTCAAGCCTTCCAACCTTGATTGCACCTACCAAACTCTTCAAAAATAAAAAATCAAGGATTCCAATTAAAAATTCCATAAAACCCTAGATTTATTTCCAACACTCAAAATCAAAAGGAAAATCCATGGAAATGCCTTACCTTCCTTAGCACCAAGGAATGTTTCCTCAAGCCCCAATCAATCACCAAGCTCCAAAATCTCAAAACCCTAGCCTACAAGCAAAGTTCTTCAAACTCCATTTAAACCCAGTACAAAGCTTCAAGAACTCAAAAATCAATAGAACCATCAATAGAAGAAAAAGCTTACCTCCAAACACTCCTAAAATCAAACTTCCAAGAATCCCCAAAATTCCAAGCAAAAGTGAGAGCAAGAGAGGGAGAAGAGATGAAGTCTGGAAAATGAAGTGAACACTACAAGAAAAATGGTCCACAGGCGAGGAGCTGGGTGTAACGCCCCGTCTTTCCACGTACGGAAACGTTATGCCCACACCTAACTTATAATAGAATCTAGGGCCTAATCCCATTATTAGCTCGGTTAAAGGCTCATTAAATCATCTAGCGACCCCTATCTGAGTATGCT
>MAYD01770955.1:0-14680 GCA_001909325.1 Ruellia speciosa
ATGAACCTTTGTTTATTCTTTTTTTGTTTCTTTTTCAGGAAATTAGAGAAAACTATCTATGGGTGAGTTTTGTTTATATTTTACTACACATGTGAATGGAATTAACTCGAATATTATATCGAGCTCGATTACAAATTAAGCCGAATTTGAACTTATTCAAGAATACTTCAATATATTAAAATTTTATAAATATATTTATATTATAAATACTTGCTTTAATATTATTTTAACTATATATGTAATTAAAATTAACAAATATTATATTTTAGTGATTTTATTTAATCAATTTTGATTTTTAAAAATAATTTTCTTTATTTATTTCGAGTTCGAATTCATGCTCAATTCGAATAAGGTGAACGAGTCGAATTCGAAATCGAACACGAATCCCCCTTTAAATAATTGAGCCGAATTCGAACGAGGACTCATGTTCGAATAATAAATGAGCCGAGCCAAATAGTGTTTGAATACTTAACAAATCAAATATGAACATGTGATGTTCGACTCAATCCGTCTTGTTAAAAGCTCTAGGCTAAACCAAAAGAAGAAAACAAAAAGAGTTACAAGACAAAAATAATAATAAGGGAAAAATTGGGGAATGCTCCGGCTTCCGACGCTGAGCTAATAAGGGCGAAGTAGTGTTTAAGTGGGACCACATATAATATTCTAACGGAAAATAGTGGCAACAATTGCTTGAGTGAGCACAAATGCACAATTTTGCATTTCACAGCAAACCCTAGACTCTATATAATCCCTCAAATTTACAACATTTCACAACTTAATAACAATAAAAATCACAAGACAAAAATAACAATAACTGAAAAATGGTGGAAATGCTCCGACCTTCGGGGCCGAGCTACAAAGGGTGGATCAGTGTGCAATGGGACCACATTTAATATTCTAACGAAAAATGGTGGCAACAATTGCTTGAAGTGAGCACAAATCCACAATTTTGCATTTCACAACAAACCTTAGACTACATATAATTTCTCAAATTCACAGTATTTCATAACTTAATAACAATAAAAATCACAAGACAAAAATAACAATAACTGAAAAATAGTGGGAATGCTCTAGCTTCCGGAGCTGAGCTTCAAAGAGCGGATCAGTGTGCAGGCGGGACCACATATAATATTCTAATGAAAAATAGTGGCAACAATTGCTTGGAGTGAGCACAAAACCACAATTTTGTAGTTCACAACAAACCTTAGACTCTATATAATCTCTCAGGTTCACAACATTTCACAACTTAATAACAATAAAAATCACAAGACAAAAATAACAATTAATTGAAAATTGGTGGGTACGCTCCGGCCTCCGGGGCCGAGCTACAAAGGGTGGATCAGTGTGCAATGGGACCACATATAATATTCTAACGAAAAATAGTGGCAGCAATTGCTTGGAGTGAGCACAAATCTACAATTTTGCATTTCATAGCAAACTTTAGACTATATATAATCTCTCAAATTCACATTATTTCACAACTTAATAACAATAAAAATCACAAGACATAAATAATAATAACTGAAAATTAGTGGGCATGCTCCGGCCTCCAACATTGAGCTACAAAGGGCAGATCAATGTGCAAGAGGGACCACATATAATATTCTATCGAAAAATAGTGGCAACAATTGCTTGGAGTGAGCACAAAACCACAATTTTGCAGCAAACCCTAGACTCTATATAATCTCTCAAATTCATTGGCGGCTCTCTTATGCAACTACCCACTTTCACATCATGTACTAGCTCCCACTTTCACATCATGTACTAGCTCATCTGTGCACCGTTAGATGAAATTTAAATCAATGGCTCTGATTCGATAATTGTTTTTACTGGGTAAATTAGTAATATTACTTCTCTTTTGAGTTTTGACATATCTATTCATTTTGGCATTTTTTCCCCTTTTCATATCTCTGAATTCAATCACATATATTGTTGATACCTTTAGTTAAAGGTGACCCTATAGTAAGTATTACTTTGACTTAGAGATGTTATTTCCCTATTTCTAATTGTCTTGGCATTGTGTGTTCAGCTTATTAGTGAGCATGGCATTGTGCTATTTTCAAGGGAAAGTGGCTGATGTTAAGTGTGGGAAAACAATCAAGAGTGTCCACGGTGTATGTGTTTAATATCCTGTCAATTATGTTAATAAAAATTGCATGTACTACAGCATTGCTGATTTGATTTACATATATTACTAAATCAAACTACCTACATTGCTGAATTCGTCTACTTATATTGCTAAATTCAACACTCGATATTGTCGAATTAGTTTATACATATGACTAAATTTACATTCCTATATTGCTGAATTCAGTCACACGTATTGCTTAATATTTCATTAAATATGAGCCTACTTTAAGTATTATTTTGACATATACTTGTTATTAATTTTTCTTGTGTATAACATTGCACTGTATTGCTGAATCTGGCCATCTATATTGTTGAATTCACCTACATACATTGTTGATGAATTATTATCCTTTGATGCAGGGTTCGATTGGTCAAACAAATGGACTAACCGAAAAGATAATGTCCAGTGATGATGATTTTGTAGATCCACCATCATGCACAGAGACTGTTGTGTATAAACGTGGAGTTCATGTCAAGCATAAGAGAAAATGTGTGACCCCGTTGGGTGGAGGTGATTTTGGAGTTGATTCTGGGCATTCAGTTGACGACGTTCCTTGCAAACGACATGTTGTGCATGGTAATAATGAAGGTGGTGGTGATAAAGACGTGATTGAGCATGACTCCCTGTTGGGTGATGAATCGGTGACACTGGGTCTTGATAAATTACATGCTATAGAGTTTCCGAGTGAGGATCAACTTCCCCATTGTGAACAATTCAATAGAAGATCTACTTTGGATACCGGTGTTGTGATGCATGCGGATGATACAGGAAAATTATTGAACATTTTCATGGGTGGCAGTGATCATGGAAATATCTTTGAGCCTGATTTTTCATTAGGCAAAGAATTGGCGAAATTGAACGATCTTAAATTGGCTGGCAGAAATGTATCTTGTGAAGATAAACAATCCATCAGCGAACCGCTCAAGAAAAAAGGATATTTTGGAGTGCAGTGGTTCTATTTCTAACGGAGGAATATCAAGGAGCAAAGAATGGAAAATTTTGGAGTCGAAGTTGCAGAGGAAAGACCAAAATTTTTAGTAAGGTAAATTGAATTGCATATATATACATTATTGAATCAATATACAATAACTTTTTGTTTAATATTCTTTTCAATATTGTTAATAGATATTACATATACTATAATGACTTGGTCTACACAAATTACTGTATCGAAACACTTACATTGTTGAATTTACCTACTTATGTTTCTAATTTTATATATTTATACCACTGAATACTTAATGTCGTTCTATATTTTGATTTCTCTTTTTTTTTTTAATGAATTTTGATGCTGTAAAGTTGTTTGACGTTCCAGGTGTATAAATTTATTTTCAGTCCATTGCAGAAGAGGTGCTCGATGCTCATTGTGATGTAGGTCATTTTGCTGAATTATATTCCATTATGTATTGAATTGTATTGTATCGTGTGTTGAATTGTTTATTGGTGTCCCACGTGAACAGAAAGAGGTTGTTGATGTAGTTGTAGAATCGTCAATATCGACCACATCACTTGGTAGATCAAATCCAACCCTGACTCCACTTGTGAAAAAGAGTGTTGATTATTGTGGGCTTGTCGTTCAAGATACTTATTTCCCAGATTCACGTGCTATGGATCAAGATTTTTTTGTATATATATGCTCACGTAACAAATTATATTCCATTAACATACATGTGCCTATTTATTATGTTGCTTAATTACGTGCTATGAACCGAGACAGTATCAAAATTATTATGTTGCTTATTTATGTGTAGTATTGAATTGCAGGATATTAATGAGGAGTTATTTGGAATTGGATTTTCACAATCCTCCTTCTCATTGGGGATTCCTAAATTGCATTGCGATGCACCCAATGTTTCTGATAAGACAATATTGGAAATTGTAAAGGTAATCAAATAATATTTATGTTTTTATTTCTCATGTGGTTTGGTGAAATAGTATACTCATATTGTTGAATTCCTGTATTCATATTGCTGATTTTTCATACAGATGTTGATGCATTATATATTGTTAAATTCAGGTATACATACTGCTGAATTTTCGTATTATATATTACTGAATTCATATGTAGATATTGCTGAATTTTCTTAGATATATTGTTGATGATGTATTACATACAATTTTTGCCCATGTATAATATATTGCTGAATTTAACTAGTTAAATTTTAGGGGTATGGTGGTAATGGTGTTGATGATATGAATTCAGCGGCCGAAGCACTTGAGAGGTTACCCGAGGCTAAGGGCGATGTAGAGTCTGTTGTATCTTCAAAGGTAACTTATTTTTTATCCTGTATTATATATTGCTGAATTCATTTATAGATATTGCTGAATTTTTTTAGATATATCGTTTATGCATGTATTACATACAATTTCTGCAACATATATAATATATTACTAAATTTAACTATCTAAATTTTAGGGGTATGGTGGAAATGGTGTTGATGATATGAATGCACCGAAGCACTTGAGATATAATATATTACTGAATTTAACTATTTTTAGGGGTATTGGAGATGATGTTGATGATAGGAATGCAGCGACTGAAGCACTTGAGAAGTTACCAAGGCTAAGGGCGATGTAGTGTATGTTGTATCTTCAAAAGTAACTTATTTTCTGTTTCTTTTATCGATTTAAATTTTTTTGTATACAATCGAATAATTATTTATTATGTTTTATAAAATTGCAAGGTTGGCAATCCATTGGACATAGGTGTATTAGGCGACTTCTCTACGATCGTGCAATCATCAGACGGTACTTTTGAAGGCATTATATATTCATCAGACGATACTTTTGAAGGCATTATATATTCAAAATTTAAGGATATTGATGAGCTTACAAATTCTATTCTACTGTCCCTAGTAGAAAATGATGTGGTTAACTGGGCATTCAAACACAAGTTTGTTCCCGATATTGGTGAGGATTCGTTTTTATTTGATGATGGCATTGTACTGCTCAAGAAGTTCGATTCCAAAACTTTGCGAGCAAATAAGGAGATCGGCGATAGCATCGTTACAAGTTTATGCCACGTTATCAACAAACGCGAATTTGAGCAATCTCAAATTATATCAATCTCAAGCGGGTGAAATTGTGTGCTGAATTGTTGTTATCAAATTATAGTACCAAGAGAGAATTTGTTGTTGAGATTGCAAAAACAGACTTCGATACTGCATTGGAAAGGCTTTATACAGGTGGTGTAGGAGTGAAGATGGAAAGGCAGTAGGCTTGGTAAGGAAGAAGGGAGACCAAAGGAATTGAAGAACAGGTCTAAAAAAGGTTGAATGCAGCAGGATAACATTTTGTATTTGAAAATATTTTCTTGTTTTTGTATGTAACGTTGCTGAATAACTCAATGATATTACTAAAACATGCTATTTTTGTATTTAACAATGACTGTGATTTGTGAATTGAAAATTAAATTGTGTAATGTTGCTGAATGATTTCAGGAATGTTGCTAAAATTACCTTCATATGTCGCTGAGGCATATGTTAACAATCTGTAATATATAGTAGCCATTCTGTGTATATTGCTGAATGAATCTAGACATATTGCTGACTTTGTTTTACTACGCTGCTGAATTATTTTGAGAATATTCTGAGAATTATTTTGCTTATATCTAAAAAAATCAATATGTATTGTTGAATTAACTTAAATGTATTGCTGAATTTGTCCATATAGCTAAATTCATCTACATATATGGTTGTATACATTTTGATGAAGCATTTTGTTTATATCTGAAACAACAAATATATATATATATATATATATATATATATATATATATATTACTAAATACACCTTGATAGATTGCTGAATTTGTCGACGTGCTACATCCACTCAGTGCCAAATGTACTGAAACAGAGTGTACATGATTATTTCAGTTTTGGAACTCATTTATACATTGTAACAATTCCACGTAATTTTTTTTTTCTGTAACCGGGTATTCTAAAAAGAAAAATTACTTGGGACTTCTTGTAATTATTACTACTGATTAAATGAATTTCTAGAACCTTTTGAACCACTCTTTTCTCCTTATATTCAGTTCGAGCGTCTCAATCTTGTAATTCATGCTGCAATCAGGTCGTTTCACGCTTGGACTTAGTTCTTGCTCGGTTGGTAATTTCCCAACCAGTTACAGGTATTGATCGAATTGCAGCTTTACTTCAATTTAGGCACATTGGATTTCTCGACCTTTGTGGCTATGTTTGGCGGTTGGAACATTTATCTTAAGGTTAATTCCATGTCCCCAGTGGATCACATCTTCACTCCATCTAGTATTAGAGCTTCAGCGAGTATTGTGAATTTCACTCCATTGACTCAGCTGAGGCTGGACTGGATTACTGAAAACCACCAACGTTGCATCAAACCTACATCGCCTTACAACAAACTAGATCTAATGTGCAGACCATAAAAGGGATCACATCGGTGCAGATACAAAGCTCATTGAACTCAAGTGCCTTCACTGCACATCTGAAGCAGCACTGCTCAACCAATGTCTACTTCAATTCTCAAGTACCAAGCCAATTAGCATTAGTACCAATAAAAATGCGAAGATAATTGAACCGCCAACTTCTCATTCAAGGAAACTCTCATAAACGCGACACAGTTATATGATATTCATTCAAGTTAGAGAAACTTCATGCCTCTCACTTCTCAGACCTTAGAAAGATCAGCATTGATAGGCCTAGCATATGATATCTATCTCGATAGCAAAAATAAACTCTTGAATCCAAAACCTGAGGAGATAATATGAGTACATCTGTTGTTGCAACCACCAGGTAATGCTGGCTGAATCAACATTCAGATAAAATATATATAAATGCAAATGTAAGACCAAGGCCAGTAAAGTCCAGATTCGGACAAGGAAAATTTGGCACTGGAGAAGCAGAAACAAACTGGAGAATGAAAGAATCCAACACCATGAACCAACGAACTTGAATGCCTTTGGTGTTATCTCAGCAAACATCTAGCACCAAACACAAGGGAAGACTCCGCAAACGAAAACATAATATAATATGTATGCATCTTTCACAATCACAACATCCTTGAAAAACACATGATAAATTCAACAGAGCAGGACTGCTGTTAGTATTGGGCAAATGACCAACAAAAATACAGAAGTCCCATCAACTTGGAAGAATGTCAATATAAAATGCATCTGTCGCTTCCTAATTCTTGTAAACTTGTATGCTTTACCTGACAAAAAGTGAGGGATTAAAGGATAAAGGCAGTTAATCAGATAGTCCCGATCAAATAAGTGTCGATACTTTCAGCCAAAACTATGAAAATATATTCCAATTGAGCAAATAGCAGAGTATACAGATGAATTGTCATTTGCAGAAAAAAATATCATAAAAAATGAACAGCTAATTTTTAGTAAAAAGGACAAAACCAGATGTTTAAGTTATTAATCTGACCAAAAATAAAATCTTGAGCATGAAAAAGCTCACAAGCAATGCCAACGATATAAGTTGTCCAAAATCTAATGATTCAACAAAAATGTAATTACAAGCTCTGAGAGGCGTTGAATCGATAATATACTACTATACATATTCTTTTCTTCTTAATCTGTCAGCCCCTGTCTCTAATCCAGGTGTTGATGACTTCTGGCAAAACCTTTCTATCTTCTCATTAGAGTAGCCGGAAACACTTCAAAGGTTGACCTTTCCTTCCACAATCTTCCAAGATAGCCAAAAATAAATAAAATCTTATCAGAAGAGAGAAGCTACAGAACCTGCAAGGCATGTAAACAAAACAAGATTACCATCTCTATAACCACCTCAACACATATAATTATGAAAGCAACTCTGTTTATTTGATAAGAATCATAGAGTCAGGGTATGGAAGTGGTGAAAATCATGCAATCACGAACATTTCATAATTTGAGATCCTAAGGATTGTACTAAAGAACTTGGGAAACTCCTCATTGTACTAAGGGCATGTTTACTTTGAATGTTGGACAAATTGTTTTTATCCAACCTAATCCATGTTTAGTTTGTGGGATTATGGCCCTTGATTAATATAATTATGCTAATTTGTGGAATAAATAATCATGTATAAAGAGGTGTGATTAAGTGATCATTTTGCTTTAGTCCAATTGGATTGATTACATAGTACTATCACACAAAGTAAACATGGCCTTATAGCAACCTCAGTGAAGGAAATTAATAAACAGTACTAAAGGTGAGAACATAATCGGAAGCCCAAAATTAAATTTCATCCAAGATGATCTCACTAAGCACATGCAGCTCATTCAAGACACCGTCATGCATCCTACGTCAATCTGAAGTGTTTTTTCTTTTTCTCTATTTGCTACACCAGAAGTAGCAGAGGACGTTAATAAAACAAACATGGTATGCTCATCTATGTAGGCAAATGGAAAATACCACAAAGCACAAAATTACCAATAACAAGACAGCATATGTACAAGCCATAAAAGACTAATGAAATAGTGTATCGTTATTTCACTATGTCAATTCCTGTCTGGGAACAGAATCACCCTCTCCTCCTATTTAACCAGTACAAACTACAAAGCTTTCAATTTTCTTCATCCTTACTCTGTGTTTAACCAGAAAATGATTGAGTTGTCATTATGTAAGATTAGGTCTACAAGCCTCTAAAATTCATTAATAGAAAAACCTAGAAGAATGTCAAAGAATCACCTTGAGGAATATCAAATTAAACAAACATGTTGTCTTCCAAAATTCACAAGCAAATCATCAAATATCTATGACAAAATGAAAAATTAACAAAAAGAACTAACAAAATAACTCAAATCTTCCAACTTTAGCTCATAAAAGTAAAAGAATTAACCAAACCAACACACATCATGTCCTTACCAAGACAGATAACATGAAAGCACATCCTATGCCACAATTTACCAGCAATGTCACGCATCAACGATCATAAATGTATTACGAACCACATCAAGCATTGCCCGGAAATTCGTTGCGCTCGGTCCACCGCCACTCGTACTCAGAACCCGTCTCTCTGTCTCTGATACCTCACTTGTTGCAACTGAATTCACCAACAAATACATGTCGTCGCGTTCATCCTCCCCTGGATCAGCGACTTCCGTTTCGTCCTCTTCCCTGCTGGGATCGATGGGCAATTCGTACCGGCACAAGGGACAAGTATTAGTCCTTCCAAGCCACTCAGTGATACAATCCTTATGAAAGCAATGCCCACACTGCAATTCATTGACTATACCAGAAGCATCTGCATTAATCTCGAAATCGTCCATACAAATTGAGCACGAAGGCGGAGGCGTAATCAAATTCGGTGCGAGGATCCTAATTGGAAGTGAGGCAACAAAGGACTCCGAAGCAGGAGTCAATTGATAGAAATTGATATCGGAATCGTACTCGTCTTCTAAGTCGTATTCATCGTCGTCTTCATCTTCGTCTTCATCTTCATCCTCATCTTCATCGCCGACGTCGGACTCCGAGTCAATTGAAGTATCGTAACTGACGCCGGAACCAGAGGTATCGTCAGAATTCGGCGGCAGGGAAGGTGGAGGAGGAGGAGGCCATCTATGCGGCGGAAAGGGAAGAGTCTCCGGAACGTTGAGGCTGTGGCTACGGCACCGAGGGCAGGTGATAACGGTTGGGGAAGGGTCGGGCGTGGAGGAAGAGTTGGGGGATAAATAAAAGCACAAAGAGCAGAAAAAGCGGATGTCCATTGAGAGATCAGTATCAGCGGCAGCTGCGGAGGCGACCGAGATGGCGGCGGCGGCGGCGGCTGAGGTAACAGAGCGGAGGGCGGGAAGCTCCGGCGCCGCCGCAGCAGCAGCAGACGTCATGACTTGGGATTTGCTATTAAGACATTTGGTGCCTTTATTTATACTCATTCTCCTTCCACGAATTATTTAATATTTGCCGGTAGTACTTAATTATCCACATCAGACTGATACTAAAATTACTACAGTACCCTTATATCTTTCTTACCTTTAGATCTCATGCTAAACCTTTTTCATCTCCCAAATTTAAGTTTTTATGACAAAATGCCTACAATTTTTTTTTATGTAACATTAACCTCCAAATTTGATTTTTTTGGGACAAATGTCCCTTAAACTTTTTTTTTATATCATTCGTCAATTTTTAAAAATTTCAACAATATATTTACAAAAATTATATATTCACATGCTTATAAATAAATAAAATATCATTTCGAATAATATCATTGTTCTCTCGAATGATCTTTTAGGCCAATGCAATCATAATAGAATAACTATCATGCAATCAATTTTGAGGAGATAATGTGAAAAATAATTATTTTACTCCCTTAAAAACATATGAAAACATATTATTCTTGAATATGCTACTGGAAAAATTTAAAATTTAACAAATTGTACAAAAAAATTTAAATTTTGGTGGGCTACCTATCAAAAGAGCCTAAGTTTGGGAGTTAATATGGCACAAAAAAAATTTATAGGGTATTTTGTATTAAGAATCTAAGTTTGGGGGCAAAATGGGTTTAGGTCTTAAATTTTTAGTATATGCAAACAATAAATAAAATAAATAAATTGAGAATTGAAAAAAATATTTGGATTATTATCTGCCGCTTTCTTTTACATTTTACTATCACTGCTCTCCCTTTTGATCGTTTTGCCCCTAGCATCATTTTTCACCACCCCGATTTTAAATTCTCTCAAACAACTTTTACATTTTTAATGTTGTTTCATCGAAAACTACAAAAATGTTCAAGAACAAGGAGACGGCATCTCAAAAGGTATATTTTTTGTCAAAAAAAAGTAGAAAATACCCTGAAGGAGGAAAAATAGCTACAACGCATGATTGGGGTGCCTCGGCCTAGGCCGAGGAGCCAATTTTGTGCGCCCGGCTAGGGGGTGGTGGTCGGGCGCCATTGGCCGCTCGGACCTATTTTTTATAAAGAAATTATTTTTTTGATGTATTCTTTGTTGATATTACAAATAATTGCGATCAAGATTAGCTCATTTTATCCGTAAAATAATATTATACATTTTAATTTTGCAGGTTCCATTAGAAGATTTTGGCGGTGACAATATTGACTACAGTAAAAATTTTGTCACGTCAGAATTTTTTGAGACCGATTGGGATGCGATTGATTGCGCTAAAACTATCACTATTAGTATTGGGTTCAAGTTCATGTTGCTTAGCACAAGAATAACGGGAAGAATAAGCTACTGAGATGTTCCTTATGGCAACGGTACAGGGGAATTATTCGATTGTCCATTCTGCTTGCAACATCTAGGAATCCATTTGTGAGTAATTTGTGGGTGTTGGTGCTCCCTTTGCCGGGAGTATTGTGAAATAGAAGAGCAAATTTTAATCTTGCAAAGATATTGTGCATTGTAGGCAAGTTGGTATGAAAAGATGTGTCGGGTGAGGAAGTTGATGAAAGCGCGTGCAAATTGATGGTAGCATGTGAATATAGTGATGAAATGCACTTACTCACCATGACAAAGGAGACCAGATTAAAATGTATCTTATAGAATTTTTGTGAAAAACGGCCGGAATCAATCCATCATCAACGAGATTACGGTACAAAGCTCCTGTAGACAAGTTGTTCGAAACCTTGATTAGTGACGTAGATGTTGAACATATGCTTAGGGTGCACATTCTTTTGAAGATGACATTGTGCAAAATGGTGGCCAATTTATCTAGTGTTACGGAATGGAAATGAAGGTTAGAAAATTAGAAGAGTATCTTTAGTTCTCTGTTATGCACAAATTTATTGAAAACATTTGTGTTGTTTTAGTTGTTTAAAAAACCATATAGTGGCAATATTTATTGAGGTGCAAGAGTCTTGGTGTACTTGTCCAGGAAAAATATTATTGTTATACGTAGTTTGAAATTAGTGAGAAGTGTTTCATATCCCATTATTATTTACAGATATGAAACTTATTCTTTTAATTTGATTATGATTGCCCTCCCTCTCATATTATTTTGCTATCGTATATGTTTGCAAGATTGAGAATGATTTACAAATGGAGGTTGGAATACAGATGGCTGGTGGAGGGAAAGAGATGAGAGTTGATTGGTTTCAAGCTATTAAAGGAGTGGGGCAAACATTTGATAATGCAGATCACTTCTGAAAGGTGTTGAAGAGTTATTGTATTGCTATTAAGTGAGGATTTAAGTACTTGAAAAACAATAAAGGAAAGATAATTGCCATTTGTATTGTTGAGAGTTGTGGTTGGCGCGGTGCATATATGCCTCATTTTACACTACAGAGAAATTATTTGGCCTTCGAAAGTGCACCCTAGAGCACACATGTGGGATAAACAATCTCATGGATCGAAACCATCCTAGAGCTGATGCACAATGGGTAGCAAGCACCATAAGGGAATATGTTAGGTCTGATTTAGCCTATAAGACTTGTGTTGCTATGAATGAAATTCAGAAACACTTTGGGGGTGGAAATAAAGTACAAGAAAGCATGGTTAGGCAAAGAGAATGCCTTGAGAGAAATCCAAGGAGTGGATAATGAGTTATTTGACAAATTACGTTGGCTATGTAAAGCATTTAAGGAGACAAACCCTGGGAGTGTAGCTGACTTGAAGATAATCCCAGAGATGATGAAGTGTAAGCATGTTTCAATATGCCTCGCAGCATGTGTTGATGGGTTTGTTCGAGGGTGCTGACCATTATTGTTTCTTAATGGGACGCACATTAAAACTAAGTGGAAAGGTACATTCTCACTATTGTCTCAAAAGATGCAAACAACAGAATGTTTACAGTTGTATTTGCAGGTGCGTGTTCTAGTTTTTTTGAAATGGTTTGAGATAAAAATTAGAATTCTTTACAGCTAATAGTGTCATATTATACTAGAGGAATTGTAATTTTTTGAAACTTTGAATTCCATTCAGCATGGTTTGAACTAGATGAATTTTAAGTGTCATATTGAAACTTTTAATTATTCACAGCTAATAGTTTTATATTAAATTTTGAAACCATGATACAAACTTTGAATTATTCACATCTAACAGTGTCACATACAACTTTGAAAGTTCTTGCAAACCTTGATTATGTAGTTGTTGATGCTAAGAATGATGAAAATTGGGAATAGTTCTATTTGAAATTACGTGAAACCATTTAGTCCTTGAGTGGAGAGATCGTGTGGGAGAGTTACACATTGTTTAGCAACTGTGATTCCGGTCAATTGAAACAATATCGGTGAGGTTTCCTGAAAATAGGTATGCTATATGTGTTAGACACTCGATGGATAATTTTAGAACTCAGGTGAATAGTACGTAATGATTAAAGATGTGGTTTACATTATAGCTACCTATGGTACATAATGGTGTATTAGCAATACGTTTTTATGTTATATTCTGGTATGATGATTATGCAATTCCATTTTGTGGCTGGTCTTAAAAAAGTATTCGAAGTACAACAAGTTGTATTGGTGTGTGATTTTGAATAAGGCTGCCTATACCCCCACATATGTCGAGTTTCAAGAACACATTAATGCAATCATGTCATCAATGCCACTTGCAAATGAGTTTATTATAAATTCAAAACCTAGGCATTGGGCAAATTCAGTATTTTTCGATTTTAGGTGGGGAGTAGTTAACAACAACATTCCGGAGAGCTGAAATTCATGGGCAATGGAAGCACGTGGTATGCCTCATACTGCAATGATAGATGAAACATGAAAGAAAAATAATGAAGATGATGGATGAAAGGAGGGATGATTCTCAATTCATGAATAGTGTGTTATGCTCTGCATTAGAGAATATAATCAGATAAAATTACATGGCATCCCGTGATTTCAATGTGCAATGGTTGTCTGCATTTGTATTTAAAATACAAGATTGTGAGAAAATTGTTGCAATTTACCTTCACCAGAAAACATGTTCATGCAAGCGTTGATAGATGGTGGGTATTCCATGTAGTCATGCGCTGATGTGTATCGAGAAGGTGCACCAAAACCCGTATGAATTTATTGACCCGTACTACAGAGTATCAATGTATCGGACATCGTACAAGGGAGTGATTATTCCCATTCTAAATGTAGGCGGAGTTATAGTTGTTGATAATCCGAGTGAATTCATATGTGCACCCAATGTGCGTGCACCATCCGGGAGTAGCAAAACAAAGTGAATCACATCACAAGTTGTTGAGAATGGTTCAAAGTGTGGGTTATGCGGTCGGCATGGACACAACAGGAGGACTTGCAAAGAACCACGCGTGACACCTTAGAAATCATAATATACTGTCTTTATATTGTAACACCCCGATTCTCCCATCTCGGGAATGTTACCGCCACACCTAACTTACCTCGGGTTCTACGGCCTAACCCTCAATAAGCTCGGTGCTAAGGCTAACCATCTTATCTAATCTTATCAGAGTACGCTGGATTTTAGGAAACTGGTCCCCTCTGATCATAGCTCAGCATGTTAAAAACATCACGTGCGGAAAACGGAAAGTAAACCACTGCTAATACCATAGAAAAGTCATCGTTTACAATCCAAAATCAGAATGTCCCGCGCCCGGGACACGGCCATTAAATACAAGCCGATAAATAAAAAGACATGAGGTAATAGAGTTCCAAGACATAATTAAAAAA
>MAYD01770981.1:0-10166 GCA_001909325.1 Ruellia speciosa
AAAAGATCTTTTGTTTTCTGTAGGAATTCTTCAGATGCCTCGCGATATGTCACACTGTGCTGCCCGAGGGTGATGAATCCCCTGAAAAGATTCGATATCAAGCTGCATCCCCCGATGAGTCTGCTTTGGTTACTGCAGCAAAAAATTTTGGCTTCTTTTTCTACAAGTATATACCTCTTTCTTTTTCCCTCCTTTTAACCTTTTTCCCTTTTTAACTGTTTGAAGATGCTATTTCATGAGGTGTGACTCTTAATGCGTTAACTGCAGACGATCACCAACTACAATTTATGTTCGTGAGTCACATGTTGAGAAGATGGGGCAGATTCAGGATGTTGCATATGAAATTTTAAATGTTCTCGAGTTTAACAGGTAGTTATACATTTGTCTTATTTTTTCAAATACCAAAACAACTATAATATCAGAACAAGTAACAGTTTTGGCATTGTGTAGTACAAGGAAGCGCCAATCAGTTGTTTGCCGCTATCCAGATGGTAGACTTGTACTCTACTGCAAGGTTATATCGCGAGACCTGTTCTAATTGAAAGTCATCTGCCTGGAATAAATTGACAATTTCTCACTTGGGTTTTACAGGGAGCGGATACAGTGATTTATGAAAGATTGGCGGATGTGGATGCCAATTTGAAAAGAATAACTAGGGATCACCTGGAGCAATTTGGAGCTGCTGGGTTGCGTACTCTATGCCTGGCTTATAAAAATTTGAACCCTGATGTATATGAAAACTGGAATGAGAAATACATTCAGGCCAAATCTGCTCTGCGGGATAGGGAGAAAAAATTGGATGAGGTGCACATATAATATTGCATTTGCACCATATGATTTAATTTTTGTTTGCATCTTGATGCATTTTAGACTTATTATGTAGCATAACAGATTTTGCTTAGCTAACTTTGCAAACTGTTTTCAGGTTGCAGAACTAATTGAGAAGGACCTTACTTTGATTGGATGCACTGCTATTGAAGACAAGCTTCAGGAGGGAGTGCCGGCATGTATCGAGACCCTCTCACGAGCTGGAATTAAGATTTGGGTGCTGACGGGAGACAAGATGGAGACTGCAATAAATATTGCTTATGGTAATAAAGTTAGTGATTTTATTTTTCTTGTGTACATCATGATCCGAGTTGTAATTTCTTTTGTCAATTGCAGCATGCAAATTGATAAATAACAGCATGAAGCAATTTATAATCAGCTCAGAAACTAATGCTATTCGAGAAATTGAAGAGAAGGTAATTAGCATTTTATATTGATGATTGTTCCCATCTAGGTGCAAGATATAATAACCTGATGTTGTTTTCTCCTATTTAACCTATTGTTACTTGAATATTAGGGTGATCAAGTAGAGCTTGCTCGGTTTACAAAAGAAATGGTGAAAAATGAGTTGCAAAGATGCTTCGAGGAAGCACAAAAGTGCCTTCAATCTTCATCTGGTCAAAAGTTGGCTCTTGTTATTGATGGGAAGTGTTTGATGTATGCATTGGATCCCAGTTTACGGGTATTGCTCCTAAACTTGAGCTTGAATTGCAGTTCAGTGGTGTGTTGCCGAGTTTCTCCACTTCAAAAAGCACAGGTAAGGTTCTTGAAGTGCATAATGTGTTTAAATGTGTTTCTACTGCGACAAATGCCGGCTGTACTTTGTTCCGTGGCACGAAATTCCTATTTGAAGTATGAAATTTCTGAACTTTAATATTTAAAGCAGGCAAATAGGTTGCTACCTGATAGCTGTTTGCCATTAGTTGATTTCCAGAAGTTTTCACTATTCTTGTCTCTTTACTGGCCTGATCTATTGTAGATTCCTTGTTGTTTGCTTCACAACCCTTAATACAGTCTGGTATAGAAAGAATCCTGTGTTATGACGCAATGTGTTTATTTTGATTATTTGTTGCATTGCACTATTTGATAGTAATGCTTGCCGTGAGGTGCTTATCATCTTTTGCTGATCTTAGCTGCACTGACATTTCTGAAACAAACTAGTAAAGCCACCTTGAACTGTTACCATGAACAGCTTCTTTCTTGTCATTGTTATCCTAACTGCTGAGTGGAATTGTGAGCTGACACGATCGCATGCTCTGCTCTCAGGTCACAAGCCTTGTTAAGAAAGGTGCGAAAAGGATTACCCTCAGCATTGGTGATGGTGCTAACGATGTTAGCATGATTCAGGCTGCCCATGTTGGCATTGGAATCAGTGGGCAGGAAGGCATGCAAGCAGTGATGGCCAGTGATTTTGCCATTGCCCAGTTCCGCTATTTGACCGATTTACTCCTTGTTCATGGCCGTTGGTCATATCATAGAATATGCAAGGTTTGTTAATTCTGCCACTTTTTCTTAGTAAGCTTACCACCTTTTCAGATATTTTTCAGCCATTAAGTTGTTTTGCACAGGTTATAATGTATTTCTTCTACAAGAACTTGACATTTACGCTCACTCAATTTTGGTTCACTTTCCAAACTGGGTTCTCTGGTCAAAGGTTCTACGATGATTGGTTCCAGTCTCTCTTTAATGTTCTGTTCACAGCCCTACCCGTGGTTATGCTCGGACTTTTTGACAAGGTATCAAATCTTTCTGGTTTACTCCCTGAAATCAATTGATTTTTTTTTTTTTTTTTTTGGTTTGAATCTTTAGTTGTTGCTTGCTGATTGTGTTTTGGGCAGGATGTTAATGCCGCCCTTTCGAAGAAGTATCCCGAGTTATACAAGGAAGGGATAAGGAATATGTTTTTTAAATGGAGAGTTGTGGCAACATGGGCTTTCTTTTCAATTGTGCAGTCACTCGTTTTCTATTACTTTATCGTCACTTCTAGTAATAAGGCTATCAATTCATCCGGCAAGACGTTTGGCCTCTGGGACACCAGCACAATGTCTTTCACTTGTGTGATCATTACTGTGAACTTGCGTCTCCTGATGGCATGTAACACAATCAATAGATGGCATCAAATCAGCGTTGGAGGAAGCATATTAGCCTGGTTCATATTTATCTTCATTTACTCGGGTTTCATTTTGCCTAAAGAGCAGGTAATGTGATTAGTATATCTGCTGTCAACAACCCCTCTTTAAGTAATTATATGCGGACAATCTTAACATAACATTGCATTGTTTTTTGCCAGGAAAATATCTATTTTGTCATTTATGACTTGATGAGCACCCCTTACTTCTACATAGCTGTTATCCTGGTCCCCATCTCTGCGCTCTTTCTCGACTTCCTATACCTGGGGTGAGTGGCTTACCAGTTATTTCTTCAAGCAATTACTCTATTCGTGCACGTCTGCCAGTGGATCATCAATCTAACAATGTTGCACTTTTATAACACTGCTCTCCATTTATGCTTGTTATTTTCCCTTCATTCTCATCCAGCATTGTTTATATCATTCCCGACTTCAATCAATCAATCACTTATATTACATCTCCTTTCAGGGCTCAGCGGTGGTTCTTCCCCTACGACTACCAGATCGTGCAGGAAATTCACAGGCACGAACCCGACACAAGCCAGATTGGACTACTCGAAATTGGGAACAACCTCACACCAGATGAGGCACGAAGCTTTGCTGTGATGCAACTTCCAGGACAGCAGTCGAAGCACACAGGCTTTGCCTTTGATTCACCTGGCTACGAGTCATTTTTTGCATCCCAGGCCGGCGTTTATGTGCCTCAGAAGGCGTGGGATGTCGCCCGGAGAGCCAGCATGAAGCATCGAACCGGCAACAACAAGACGCCCCGGAAGAATTGAGCGTCACACATCACACATATATGTTTATCCTCTCTCCCCCTTTTTTGGTTTTTTCTTTTTCTGCCCTCTTTATCAGCTTCTGTAGCATTTGTAAATCAGATTGTATCATACACACTGCTGATTTTTTCTAGAAATTTTTGTTTTGATTCTCGTATGGACAGACAGACAATTTAGGAATAGTTGGTAGTTACCTGTCCTATTTTTTAACTTGGCTTAGTTACATAATTACAGAACTTTCATTTCAGTCAATGGGACAAAGTTACTATTTGATAAAATGTGCGCGCGCGGTGTGTGTGAATTTGCACTTATTATTTATTTATTTTTTCTTATTGTAAGTTGTCTCATCGTACCATTTTTGATATTTTGTCGAAAATGTCTAGTAGTAGACATGACAAGGTGGGTTTGTGGGATGCTTGTTTAATTTTTATTATAGGAGTGCTTGTTTAAAGTTAAAATGTAAATTGCTGGATATATATATTCAATAATCATAAAAACCTTCCACCTTAGGGGCTTAGAATTCCCACTAGCCCGTCTTCCTTGTGTTTATTTACCTTTATAATATTCTGTGATGTGGGCATTTGCCCAAGGCGTACAAAAAATAGGAAGAAAATGCTTGTATAAGATGGTTGTTTAATTTCCCCAAATTATAGTCAAAATTGTATGTAAATTCAACAATGATACTCAGATTCAACAGGTGCTTAATTGTGAAGACATCAGAAATACAATTGGATAGGAATATTAGCAAACATATGGAATACATGTGGTGAGGGGAATATTTTAAGAAAGTGGTAATAAAAGATACTCCACAGCCCAGTGCTTCTTTTGAGAAGTGTACTTGGAAGTTGGAACACATACAAAGACAGAAGCTTGTACGAGAAAAAGTTGCTGTGGCCTGTGTGTGTGTTGCCTCGAAAATAAGCCCCCACTGCCACTCGGAAATTAATGCATGGCCTAAAGCTCTGCTCTACTTATTAGGAGTATTTGAATTAAATCGAAACAAGAATCTTTGATGAGAGTTGGGGGAGGGCTAAGTATACCAAATCTGTTTCAATTTGGCACAGAATTATGGAGTAGTTAGTTAATCAATCTATGATCATCTTAATATTGATGACTGGGCCTACAATTGTGGATCCTGTACGAAATACGAATCCCATAAAGAGGATAATTGATTTTCCTTTGTATGTTAGAACATGTTTTATTCGAATTACACAAGTAAACAGTAACTCCACCACCAACACTTGAACCAATAATTGCATCAAGAAGCATCTGATTCCCTACCCAAGCTACTTTATGAAGTGGTATAAAATAAAAATAATACGAGTATGTGGATAATTTTTACTTATGATATTTATAGGGTGGCGGCTCAACTTACTGGCCTTTCTGGCATCCTAACGCACGTAGATTGAGACTGACCCGAAAGGCGCTATTGTCATATTAGCTTATTAATAATAAGTGACAAGTTAGTCTGGTTTGTTAATATAAAGCGTAACAATTTAAAAAAGCAACACACATAATAATTTGAAACCATTAATTAAGTCTGACATTTTTGGGCGTTTCATGCATCTGAGGAGTGTTCCATCATGAATTTGTTTAGACAGGATTTATCCACGAAGGAAGAACTCCATGCATCATAAATCAATATGTGCCCCAAGACACAAAATGACCATGGAAAGACTAAGTGTCATACATAGTAACACAAGGTCAAGCATTGCATATGTCACAATGCATAGCTTGCCAAAGCTTGTAGAACGACACATGCTCAATAACAATATAATACTCATGCTCAAAGCAACACAACCGAACACAATAGATGGGAAATAATCATCTGTTGCCTAATAACCATAAAGTGTAAGGCTCATGCTCATCATCTACCATAGATAGCACCTAGAAGTCCACTAAGTTTACAAGGCCATTGCCGAAGGTTTAGCTCAGGTTCTAGCATTTCAACAACTTGTAGGCTCAATTCAACGAGTATAATACATACTCGTATTAACCCTTAATATCAAGAATTTCATCGTCTCTATACTATTATCATGCCCAAGCATAAAGGAAAGGGATTAACACATCCAGAGGGGCAAATCTTCCCATTAATCAAGTTACAGTGGCCATCGCGGTATTCGACTCGATCTCCAGGATAGGCCATGAAGGATAGTGCCATGAACTGCATAGGCACAAATTCAGGCATCTCAATATCGACGTGGTTTCCAAAAACCATGCCAGAGATCATGGTGCTTTTGTCCATTCGTTTCAACAACTACTCAAATATATTAAACAGGTAATAATCCCCTTGCCTTAAGTGATGTGCTAAAAATCAAGCCTCCACCATCGATGGTGGTAGTCTGAGCACCCTTGATCAGTGCCAATGAGTTTCAACCACCAAAAGCCTTAGTTTCAACAACCAAAAAAGATTTCAACAATCAACCCAAAATTCTCAACAACACATTGGGATTCCAAAAGGGTTCAAAACACTAGAAAAATGGTAACAAACTACTTACCTCAAAGTTCCCAAGCCAAAAGACGCTTCCACAAGGCCCCCAAGTAAGCTTCTTGCCCAGTACACTAAATGGAGAGGAAAAATGGTTGCTCAAGAAATTTCAAATGACTGGGGGCTATTTTCACGGAACCTTAGGTAGCAAATATTCTCATCGTCACTGCGTGGTCTCCGCCGCGGACCGCGCGAAGCTTTTAGCACAAAACTATGCCCCTGACGTGCTGCCCTCTAGATTCCAACAAGAAGTTAAATTTCAACAATCAAGGGGCCATTTCCAACAATTTTTAATTTGAGTCGTTACATTCCCTCCTCTTTAGGGTATTTTGTCCTTAAAATCGAACATGAATTATACAAAGGTTACATATTGACACAAGAGAAATAGTTACCTCAATTCATAAGTTGGAGATTAAAATTCGGATACTTGGTGCACATAGACTCCTTAGTCTCCTAAGTCGCATCATTGTGTCTGACCTGATTCCACGTGACGGCGTAACTCCTGAATCTGCTCATCCTGTGTCTGATACTCTGCGATCTCCTCCAACACTGATGGTACGACTGTCATTGCGCTTAGCTGCTCCAACAACCCTTCGTGAGTGACTATCTCGATCTCTGTTCGCTGCAACTCTCGTATCATCCGTGGGGTCACTATCACTGTATCCAGTCAAACCCTCTTCCTACTTAAGGCATCTGCAACTCTGTTCGCTTTCCCCTCCTGGTAGATGATCTCAAGGTCATAATCGGCGACTAACTCTAACCATCTGCGCTGTCTCTTGTTCAACTCTCGCTGCGTGAACAAGTACTTCAGGTTTTTATGATCGGTGTAAATTCTACAAACTGATCCGTACAGGTAATGTTGCCATATCTTGAGCGCGTGTATCACAGCTGCCATCTCCAAATCGTGTACCGAATAGTTCTGCTCGTGTGGTTTCAACTGTCTCGATGCGTATGTGATCACATGTCCCCTCTGCATAAGTACGCATCCCAATCCCAGCAATGATGCATCCATGTGCATATCATACTCTCCCGAGTCATCTGGTAATACTAAAATCGGTGCCTCAACTAACGTCCGTTTCAGCTCCTAAAAAGCTGACTCACACTCTGCCGATCACTGAAATCGAACATCCTTCCGTAGCAATTGGGTCATCGGCCTCGCGATACTCGAAAAATGTTGAATGAATCGTCTGTAGTATCCGACCAACCCTAGAAAGCTACGGACCTCTGAAACATTCCGCGGTGCTACCCAACTGACAACTGCCTCTACCTTCGTTTGATCCACTGATACCCCCTTTACCGAAATCACATGCCCCAAAAAAGAAACTCGGTCCAACCAGAAGTCACACTTCAAGAGTTTAGCATAAAGCTAATGCTCCCGAAGTACTGTCAACACCTCCCTCAAATGTGTCTCGTGGGCCTGAGGCATAGGTGAGTACACTAGAATATCGTCGATGAAGATGACAACGAAATGATCCAAGAATGGCCGAAACACTCTATGCATCAAGTCCATAAAGATCGCAGGGGCATTCGTGAGTCCGAAGGGCATAAATGTGAACTGAAAGTGACTATACCGTGTACGAAAAGCTGTAACTGGACGATCCGTCTCGACAATACGGATCTGATGATAACCCGAACGCAAATCAATCTTCGAGAAAAATGTGGCACCACGCAACTGATCAAACAAATCCTCAAGCCTCGGTAACGGGTACTTGTTCTTAACTGTCAACTGGTTCAAACCTTGATAATCGATGCACAATCTCAAACTCCCGTCCTTCTTTTGCATGAGCAAAACCGGAGCACCCCATGACGATGTACTCGGCTCGATGTAACCTTTGTCCAAAAGGTCCTGTAACTGGACATGCAGCTCATGAAGCTTCGTATGCGACATACGATAGGGAACCTTCGACACCGGCTGAGCACCCGACGTCAACTCAATAGTAAAATCGATCTCACGAGAAGGTGGTAAACCCGGAATCTCATTGGGAAAAACGTCTGGAAAGTCAGACACTATCGGAATCCTATCGATGCTTGGATCACTCTCACCTACCGCTGAGACCTCACACAAGAACACAGAATGACCTCTCCTAACCAAAGCCGCAAACGAGGTGACAGACACAATACCCACATCAAGTTGACGAGGAGTAGGGCGAAAAAAAATGTACGTACCTCTGTCATGGAAGGAAACTCGAGGAATGCCGAAATCGATACGTGCCTGATGCTGGCTTAGCCAGTCCATCCCCAGAATCACATCAAACTCACTCAGCCCTATGACTACCAAGTCAGCGGTAAAGCCATGGTCTCCAATCACTAGGGGTACCTCTCGTAAAATCCGCCTACTCTCAATGGTGCCTCCCGAGGGTAATGACACTCTGAGCTGATAGGGGTCTACTGGTCTCAAACGATGACTCATGTGAAAATGCTCCGAAATGAAAGAACGTTATGCTCCCGTGTCAAACAATGTAAAAGCAGGAAATGATGCTACAGTAATGGTACCTGTCACCACATCCGGATGCTGCTCTGCCTCCTCAGCTCCCATCACGTTTAGTCGCGCTCCACGCCCAGCCTGTCCCCGAGTCGCTGGCTGGCCCTGAGAACTCTCCCAACGAACTGCTCATCGATGTTGTCCCCTCTGCTGTGCTCGGTCCTGAAGAAACCGAGGGCACTCTGGCTGTCTGTGTCCGTACCCCCAACAATAAAAACACTGCCATACCTGGGGCTGTCCCCCTGCGCCTCGCTCCCTGGCCGCCGAAGACCCCATGCTCAGTCCTGAACCTATAATCGGACAGTCCTGTCTGTAATGTCCCCATCCCTGGCACTGGAAGCACTGAATCCCACGACGGCCACTAACTCCCTGAACCTTGTCGCTGTGCTGATACTCCCCCGGATCTGCCTCCTCCACGACCTGAATCCTGGAGTCGCTGTCCTTGGAAGCCGCGACTATCCTCACACCGCTGTCCTCGGTCCCCTCCGACTCTACTCCGGTCATAGTAGGCCTGACGATCTCGCTCTGTCTGCTCGGTAAAGAGTGCTCTCTCATAGGCTACTCACAATGTCACACTCCAGGACTCCGATCTGATGGTGGGGTGCAATCTCTCCTCGAATTTCCTCACTTTGGCTCTGTCATCGGGAACCAAGTCCATGCCATGCCTCATCAAGTCGATGAACTAGTGGTAATAGGTAGTAACATCCATCTGAACAAATGTGCGGAACTCCTCGCGCTTGGCAGCGCGGAACTTGGCAGGGTAAAAGTGATCTCCCATCTGCTCTATAAATCTGTCCCAGTCATGCTCAGGCTGCTGAGTCGGGCCTGCCCTCTGTGTGCCTGCATGGCTCTGCCTGTCAGATGTCTCGTAGCCACTCGAACCTACTATCCCCGCGGACAACTGTTGTCCTCCAGAATATCCCTCATCCGATAGGCCCAGTCGTCCAAAACGGTCGGGTCCGCAAGACCATCATGGGTGGGAGGATGATGGTGGGTCGCCCCTCCCGATCCGGATGCTGTGGCCTGATGTCGCAGCAGCTGAATGAGAACCCATGGATCCACCTGCTGGGTGCTGTGGCTCTGCCCCTCCCTGAGGAACTCCCTGTGAAATTTGTCCAGTTGGTCCACCCCCTCGGGGTGACGGTGTCTCGGCTTGCTCCTCATCACTTGCAAACTCAGGTGTCACGGATGGGGAAGCATGGTATCTATGGGATCCTCTCCTGCCCCTATCTCTAAGCGCGACCCTAGGTGGCATTCTAAAGTAAGGTACGGTTAGGGTCAGCCAATACCAATTAGTGGTCAATGCGAAAGAAAATCAGCAGTAATATTAAACAACCAAATACAGAATTTAAACGTGAATGCACCCCAACCCCACACACCTCACTCCTAAGTCTAACCAAGTTTTAAGCATAATAGGCCCCGTAGGTGTAACATCCCATGTTACAGTTAAGGCTTTTCCGT
>MAYD01771047.1:0-14174 GCA_001909325.1 Ruellia speciosa
TGTGATTAATTCTGATTATTCCTTCTCATTATAAATGATCTTGCATTTATTACAAATTGATTGGTTGAGTTTTTCTATATCTATAATATATTATACCAAAAATGTGTATTGAACGTAAGTACTTGTCAATTGAATGGATCTGCACATGCAGAAGTAGCATGTAATCCACTCCCGGAAAAAGGTACACCCCCCCCCATTTCGCATTTACTTATTAGTTAATGTCCTAACTTGGCTAGTTTAAGCGTTTGGAATGGAGATTGATATAGGTCAAACACCGGCTCCAGTTGACAATGGTTGGGACGGCCCAGAAGGGAGGTGGAACGGTAAGGCAGATACACTGTGTGGATAACCTCTCAACGGGGCAAACAGTCTGATCGGGGCGTCCTTTAAGGACAAACTCCTACTTGTAGTTGTAAACCCACAGAACAATAAGATGGTTTAATGTGTGGATGATGACGTTGTACTCCAGGATGGAGACATCATAAAGACGACGGTTGACGGCATCCCCTCACTAGATGTGTCCGATTGGATTTTCGACACGGTGAACAAAAGCATGGAAAGTACAGTGGTAGTGAAATTGCTGGGCCATCGAATTCTTGCGAATGCACTTTTCAGTCGATTGCATTCATTGTGGAAACCATCCTGTACATTGGATATTTTCGAGCTGGAGAATGGTTACTTTGAGATTAAACTTCCGTCCGTGAGGAATGTAATAATATCCTGGCGGGAGGCCCCTACATCATCTACGGACAGTCCCTGACTATACAACCGTGGTCCTCCGAGTTCTCGACGAATGAAGCATACCCTCTCAAAGTGGTTACGTGGATTCGTCTACTGGGGCTTCAAACTTTCTGGTACAAGAAGAGCTTGCTGCTCGAGATTGGGGATATGATCGGGCAAGTAGTACGTCTGGATACTACCACAGAAACGAAGGCAAATGTGAGATTTGCGAGGATGGCTATGGTGGTTGATCTGAGTAAGCCGCTCATCTCAAAACTTAAATTGCGGGATAGGCACCAAAGGGTGGTTTACGAGAATCTCCCGTATATATGCCTCACTTGTGGCCGGTATGGCCACACAAAGGATGCATGTCCATCGGTACAATCCACGCAGTCATGGGAGGTTCAGATATCGCCGACGAAAGCCTCGCCGCCAAGCACGACACGGTCGGAGATGGAACCCTTTGGGGACTGGATGGTGGTGACACATCGATCACGCAAACCAAAATGGAATGTTGACCGAACCTCCGGAATTCAAGGAACATAAAAGGTAGGTTCACGATTCCGACTTCTAGCCAGAGGAATGAATATGGAAAGTGAGGATTTTGTGGGGGAGAGATTTGACAGAGACCGAATTGAGGGGAATAAAATATGGAACAATCATATTAGAGCGGAGGTGGGCCTTAAGCCCATTCTGGGGGGAATCGGTACAGGGATGGACTGGATACTAATATGGTCAATCCAACGTTTGAGATGGATGGTGGAAGCCCTGTTGGGCAGGCACAAGATGGGCCCAGTTGCCAACATGGGTTGGGCTTGGTGGGGACGGCAGATCAAGGAACGGGAGGGCTTGCAGACAAACTCGATATTGACATTAATCATTCCACCCAGAACCAGGAACCCTACCCTCCTAAAATAGATTTCCAACCAGTGAAGTTGTCGACGCTATCTGCTGAGTTTCATTCAACGATTATGGTGAATGATGGCAAGAAGGGGAGTGGGAGCCAGGGAGAGAAACTCAAGGGTAGGACAGGTACTAGGGTTGTGAATCCGGTACCAGATCCAAAATCAGCCAAGATGGCGAGGCCGACGGCGGCGGGTCTTCTTGTCAAGGGGAAAAAACTGAAGCAGGTGCGAGGGACTCTTGTTCTGGTCTCCAAGGCAATGCAAGCGCTGGCGGCTGACTTGGCACAGCAAGATCACTCAACGAATGACAGGATGGTGAAGGGGGAACTCTCTAGGGGAGACAATGCTGTGGGACAGAAACATCGGTAGGAGTTTTGCCGATAACAGGTAACCCTCTTCTGAATTGTTTATGGATTGCAAGCTTTTTATTTGGAATGCGCTGGGGTGCGGACACCCCCGATTTTCCAGAATTATGAAGGAATATTGTAGGGAGTATAAGGCTAACATTATTGTATTGCTTGATCCACGAATCAGTGGTACTTTGGCAGACAAGGTTATTGGTAAGATTGGGTATTAGAGATCCCATAGAGTTTAGGCGAGGGGATTCGCGGGGGGAATTTGGGTTCTGTGGGATGACTCAGTTGTAACACCCCACCCTGTCAATCGGGTGGGGCCCACCCTGTACCCGGGTGGGTGGTCTGTGAACCATGCCAGGTCTGCAGCCCAATGCACCCCAACCCATCCCCAAGGGTACACTCCCCCTTGGTAGGTTGTTGCCAATGAGATTCGAACTCCCATATAGCCTTTACCAAGTCAAGCTTGGTATCTAGTTGGGGATGGGTTGGGGTGTATTGGGTTGCAGACCTGGCATGGTTCACGGACCACCCACCCGGTTACAGGGTGGGGCCCACCCGATTGACAGGGTGGGGTGTTACAAAAAAAGTGCACTTTTTGGAGGGTGGCTCGTACTACCACGGCTACACCCCCATAACCATCCTGGGCAGGCCGACAGACCAATGCACCCCAAACCCTCTCCACCTTGTACCCAGGTGGTGGGTTGTTGGCAAGAGGTTTCGAACTTATGTCCTACACCTCAAACCCTTAGCTCAACTGGATACTAAGCTTGACTTGGTAAAGGTCTTATGGGAGTTCGAATCCTATGAGCAACAACCTACCAAGGCACCGGTTGACAGAACCTTGGGGATGGGTTGGGGTGCATTGGGCTGCAGACCTGGCATGGTTCACGGACCACCCACCCCGGTACAAGGTGGGGCCCACCCGATTGACAGGGTGGGTGTTACATCAGTTGCGGTTGAAGTAGAGATGAATCACAATCAGTTTGTGCATTTGAAAGTGAGAATTATGGGTAACAATAAAGAGTTTTTCTTCATGGCTATTTATGGAAGTCCCGAACAGAGCATGCACACTCAGCTTTGGACACACCTCCGGTGGATTGCACAATTTTATTTCTAAACCGTGGATCGTAGGAGGAGATTTTAATGCGTTTTTGCACTCCCATGAGAAAAGGGGAGGGCGGACTGTGGGGAGGGGATGTCAAAATTTTAATGACCTCCTGTTCGATACTCAGCTGCGAGACTTGGGCTTCATTGGACCACAGTTCACCTGGCAGCGAGGGGGCGTGTTTGAACAACTTGACTGAGTGCTTTGCAATGATAAATGGGAGGAACTCTCTGCAGAGACAAGGGTGTGGCACCTCCCGAGACTGAAATCGGATCACAGACCTCTGTTGCTCTCATCTGTAAAACCACGGAGAACCAATCAAGGACGACCATTTCGTTTCTTTGCTGGCTGGTTGGAACATGAAACTTTCAATGACCTGGTGAAAGCTAACTGGCCTGAAGGCAGTATAACAATGGGAACACTTGCTAATTTGGCTAAGCACATTCGGCAGTGGAATACGGATGTGTTCGGAAGTATTGCCAAGAGGAAAAGAGTAATAACAGGCAGATTGGAGCAAGTGCAACAGTCCTTGGATCGACACCCCTCGCCGAGGCTTTTTGAGCTTAAAACGGCTCTCCTTCATGAACTGGAAATGGTCCTCGACCAGGAAGAACTTCTTTGGATGCAGAAATCGCGATGCGAATGGATTAAAAGCGAGGACTGAAACACTCGATATTTTCACTCTCACACTATCCTAGAGGCGGCGGAATAAAATTCAGGCACTAAAAATTCAAGAGGAATGGTGCTACGAGGATGATCAACTCTAATCAGGAGCGATCAATTTCTTCAAAAAATTGTACGACTGTACAGAAATGGTGAATGGTACATACCCAGTTCGGGGAATGTTTCCCAACCTGAACGATGGCGAGGTGGGGCTGCTTAATAATGAGATCACGAATGAAGAGGTACGGCATGTTGTGTTTGGGATGAGCCCACTTAAGGCTCCAGGGGCGGATGGTTTCAACGCACAGTTTTTTCAGAATAAGTGGCATCTTGTTGGTGGGGATGTCTGCCGACTGGTTAGGAGTGTTTTTAACGGGGAGGAGTTTGACCCAAATCTTAACAAAACTCTTCTTGTTTTGATACCGAAGGTGGAATGCTCGGAAGACATCACCCAGTTTCGCCCTATTAGCTTATGCACGGTTCTATACAAAATTATCACCAAGACTTTGGTGAACAAACTCAAAGGGGTGATGCCAAAGCTGATAGCTGAGAATCAGACGAGTTTTATAGATGGCCGAAATATTACTGATAATGTGATTATGGCACAGGAAGCACTACATACGATGTGCAAACGGAAGGGGAAAAGTGGATGGATGGCTATTAAAGTGGACCTTGAGAAAGCTTACAACCGAGTTCAATGGGATTTTCTGGAGGATTCGCTAACAGATGCTGGATTACCTCTTAAAATTAAGAATATTATAATGCGATGTGTTGGCTCTGTCTCAATGCAAGTGCTATGGAATGGGGATACTACAAGGGGATTTGTCCCTGCTCGGGGTGTTAGACAAGGTGACCCGCTGTCACCTTACCTCTTTGTTCTGGGTATGGAAAGGCTTGGACAGAGCATTGATCAGGAAGTTAAAGCTGGTCGTTGGGTACCGATTGAGTTTGGTAGGAAGGGGCCGAAATTGTCTCACCTCTTTTTTGCGGATGATTTGGTACTCTTTTGCAAAGCAAGTGTTGATCAAGCGAATCTGCTGAAGCAAATACTGGATCGTTTCTGCCATTTCTCTGAGCATAAGGTTAGCGTTTCCAAAACACAAATTTTCTTTTCAAGGAATACACAGGAGGGGACGTCCAATGACATTTGTAGCAGGCTGGGGTTTGAGCCAGTGGAGGACCTGAGCAAATACCTTAGGGTGCCATTGCTTCATGGGCATATGACCAAGGAGATTTACCGGTTTGTTGTCGAGAAAGTCAAAAAGAGACTCAATGGATGGGAAGCAAAAATATTATCAATGGCAGGTAGGGTCACCTTAGCACAATCCGTTATTCTGGCCATTCCTTGCTATTTCATGCAAACGACACTACTGTCGAAGGGGATTTGTGATGAGATCGAGAGAGCAGCACGACAGTTTATTTGGGGGTCTTCGGATAATGGCCGTAAGCCGGCGTTGGTTAAGTGGGATTCAATTTGCCTACCGAGAAGCCATGGAGGCCTTAGATTGCGCAGGCTTCACAATCCGAACAAGTCCTTCATTATGAAGATTGGCTCTGCTTTAGTCTCCCAGCCACAAAAATTGTGGGTGAGGATTCTTCGGCACAAATATAAGTTTGAGGAGGGCTGCCCACTGGAATTAAAAAGCAAACAGGGGTCCCAACTCTGGTGATCCCTTGGGAAGGTTTGGGCAAATTTCAGAGCTAATATCAGTTGGTCCGTTGGGAAGGGGAGACAGTGCATTTTTGGGATGACGTTTGGGTGCCGAAGGTGGGACTACTGAGAATGCATTGCAAGCCACAGGTTGTGATTAAGGCAGATATGAGGGTGGTGGAAGTCATCGGAGTGGACGGGAATTGGGACTGGGAGAAATTAACTGAATGGTTTGAGGAAGATGTTGTGGCATTCATCGCTGCGATACCACCACCGTTTGTAGCAGCAGAGCAGGATATGCCGGGCTGGAATTATAAAGGTACGAGAAAATTTAAAGTGTTCAGTGGCTACCATTTTCTTCAAAACGGGAGCTAGGAAAATGAATCAAGATTATGGAATTTGGCGTGGAAATTCAAAGGACCGTAACGCATACAACACTTCATCTGGCTTTTAATGAAGCAGCGGCTGCTAACTAATGCAGAACGGTGCAGGAGACAGATGGTAGACTCACCTCATTGTAGCATCTGCGATGGGGATAATGAAGAGGTGTTACATGTGTTGAGGGACTGTCTAGTGACTAAAAGCATTTGGCACTACCTGGTTCCCGCCTCTGAACACACCAGGTTTTTCGCTCCAACTCTTATGGACTGGATGTCTGAAAATCTGTTGAATAAATGGAACATACAAGGTAGAATTGTGGACTGGAATATATGCTTCGCTGTTGTCATCTGGAAAGCATGGGAAAATTGGAATATGACCATATTCCAGGGAGTCCGGATAGATGTTAAAAGTAGGGTGGCACAATGCCTGGTATGGGCCAGCCACATTCAAGAGATCGCTAAGAAGAAGCAGAAGAAGCAGGACGCGAATGGCAGCTTCCTGCGTTGGAGACCATCGCCATTTGAATGGATTAAAATTAACACGGATGGGGCGGTTCAGAGTGGGAGCAATCGCGCGAAAGCAGGAGGAGTAGCACGCGATTATAAGGGGAAATGGTTGTTTAGATTCCATCGAGAGCTGGGGAGATGCCAGCCCCTCTCGGCTGAGCTGTGGGCAATTTGGGTTGCTGGGCGATTGGCTATCAAACGGGGCTTTCGCCGCGTTATTATTGAAAGTGATTGTGCTTAAGCTATCAAACTTCTGGAAGAGGAGCAGGAACCAGGTCAAGCACACGGGCTGGTGGGCCGAATACTTGACTTAAAAAATCGATTCGCAAACATTATGTTTTGGTTCACTCCACGAGAAGAGAATACTTTGGCAGATGCAATGGCCAAATTAGTAGAGACACAACTCTACGAGACGAATGATTATCCACAAGTGCCGGGTTGTCTCCGCAACAAGTTGCTTGAGGAATGCTCAAGTGATTAGTCATCATGGTTGGGCCTTGGGTTTTTGCTTCGTCAAAAAAAAAAAAAAAAAAAACTATAAACAAAAGGGGTATCCTACTATTGATCCCATTGACAACCAAGCCATCGATATAGGTATGAAAAATAAAGTAGGTTTTTAATCCATTAATAATTAAATACCCCATGTTACGGTTCAAAAAAATCAGAAATAAACCGAATTAAAATTACCTGAAAATGTATGAAAATTTTTCACGGATTAATTATGAAGAAATAATTTTCGAAGTACAAAAAAGTGATCAGATGCGACATTTGAAGTTCGACTTCAGTGGGGTCCATGGGAAAATTTCAAGTTGATTTTGAAGTAAAAGGCCAAACGGTGAGAATGTTCATTTTTGCCCGAATTAATTTATGGGAATTGAAGATCTCATAAATTGAAGAATTAATTATATTTTTTGGAGCAAAAGAAATTTTGTGGAATTGGAATCCCAAATTTAATTTCTTAAAAATATAGAGAAATTAATTTTGTGCATAATTTAATTTATTTCTTGAAGAGGAATTTATTAAATAAAACATATCGCAAATTGTGCTATGAGGTAAATCAATTAAAATTGGATGGAAGTTTCCGAATTAATTTATTTGGACACGGGGTGAAACGGATTGACTGAAATTGGGCTAAAAGCCCAATTGAGGGCTGTTGAGAGTTGGGTCGTGTGGCCCAACTAAATGAGGAAAGGGGAAGGGGATGAGTTGTATTTGGCATTTGGGTTTTGTCTTGTGAAGATCCTTCTCCTCTCATTTCCCTCAATTATGTCACCTCCCTCAACTTTTCCCATCTCTTTGCTTCAAGACTCCCTTTGCCAGTTTTCAATGCTTTGAGACTGTTTCGAGACCGAATGTTAGCTTGAAGCTGACTTTGTGTTTCGAAACTCTGAGGCTAAGGTCGTGGAAGGCAAACCCTCTCAAAGTTGTTTCGAAACCGTGGGTGTTGGCTTCGGTTTCGATTTGGGTTTGGAAGAGTTATGGATTCGATTTCAAAACTGAAGTTGGAAAATGAAGTTGGGTTTGTGAGTGACTTTAAGTGAGACCTTGAGTGTTTCCTTGGTCATTCTTGCATCCCTACTTGCTCACGGATCTGGATCTAGAAACCCTAGGCAAAAATTCTTTCTTCTCTCTTTCAAGATTTTGGGATTTTTGAGTTTGGGGTTTGAATCTCCCGATGATAAACTTGACGGGTTCCAAGGGAATTGGGTGTCGGTTTTGGTGTTGTTGTGCCCAATGAAGAATGTACCAAGGGCTTTTGGGTCTTGGTTACCAATTTGTTTCCCCCTTTTCTTGATTTGGGTTGGAGGCATTTAGGCATTATGGTTGTGGTGTTGGCAATTTGGTTGTTGCCCAGTTTGATTGTTGTTGCGTGTCCAAATTTTTAGCTTTCCCCTTTTAAATTCTTGAATTTGATTTCGGGGTTAGGAGGCTTTAATTTGCAAATTGGGATTGGCGAATGAAGATAATGGATCTAGATCAATCCGAGGCCCCAGTGTGTTCAATTTTTTGTTGTGTTGGCTGTTTTGGTGCTGGATGAAACTGGGCAGTGGTTGAGCATTTTGGTGTTCTTTTTTTGTTCTTGTTGGCTTCATTCCGTCATTCTCTTATTGTTGTTTGATTTGGAATTGGTAATTGGCAATGTGGGATGTTGCTTTGGGTTGTTGTGTTGGGCTTTGAACTTCATAATTGAAATTGGATTGTTGCCTTGGGGATGTGGTCCGAACCATAATTGAGGAAAGGAAATTAGTTTGGGCATGATTTGGATTTGGACAGTTGGACCTTTGACATTAGACTTAAAAGAAATCAAATTGAGTTGGGCTTGATTCAAGAAATACCCAATTATGAGACATTTAATTAATTTGGACAATTAGTTAACTTATTTCCTGCGATAATGATAAAGGTTTGGACAAATGTCACTAATACTACACTTGATACCTTTGAGCAGCCTAAAAAGTAATTTATTGGAATTAATAACTTGAACATTATTAAATAATTAATTGTTGGAAAAACAATTAAATGGGAATAATCAACAAATTAAAATAGGGTTATACCCTTGTTGACACCTGGAAAATAGCATGCCACGGCTGCCACGAGCCACGGCCATCAAGGAGGGCCGATGATTCAACTGGTCGAATAGATTGAGAGATGGGCAGAATGAGAATCGGCTAAACAAGGTGAGTTGTAACGACGGTTAGGCTGAGCCCTGTTTAGGGGGAGGGCCGAGGCTAAGCTCGGCCGACGAGACACAGGGCCGTCAGATTAACGATCGTCAAGAATGTACTAAATCAAACCTTGCCCAAAGGAGGATAAGTCGGAGGATGAGGCTAAAGATAAAGAGCCGCTTGGTGACGCCGTGGAGCAGTTACACCACCGCATGACATCCATGTACTAATTGTACAATAGAGAGGACCTTCAAGGGCCATTAGTGGTAGTGTTAGCAGTAGCCCTTAGTGGGTGGTTTTGTAGCTTGTAACGATTTGGACATATTTGTATTTATACCTCGGTTTACAATGAAAAATGGATCGCCGATTAGACCACCCAAATATTATTTTTCTCCTTTACTGCTTTCTTTAAAATGCTTTCCTGGGAGTAGTTTAACGTAATGAATCTTATTCGAGGTTTTGTTTTTCCTCAGACAAGGCGGCTGTTGATCTCGGAAGTTCAAGTCAACAAATTGGTTCCGTTTTCGGGAAACAACTCACCCCATACCGCGTTGTTGTTTGCCAAAGGTTCACTTGGTAGGGAAACAAGAAGATTCACAACGTCTGACCAACGTTGTCGTTTATCTTGTTCTTTGCTAAGAGGATGTCGCATAATGCATGCAACCAATAAGTATCTCTGGACAACAACATGGGCACCTTGCTACGGCAGACGTTACCTATGGCCAAGCCTAATGCTACGGTGCCACACATAGCGGCCCACTACGAGTTTGTTGGGCATGCCCCACATGGGTATCCTAATTACGGATGGTCTCAGGTATACAGTTTGGGAGTATCCCACAGCCCGTTTATCATGGCTGGGGGCCACGGTCCTATGCCCCACGGCCAACATCGACTCCACATGTCTTGAGTCAGACTCCGCTTCGGCTGTTCTGTCAACAGACACAAAGGAGACCTCGATCCTCAACATCGGGATGGGCATGGTTTGTGCTCAGACATCTGGCCAAGGAGACGAGGTAAAGTTTAGCAGCCTATTATCCGAGGTAAAGAGGCTGAAGATATCAACCTTGTTGGCAGAGTTCAAGGATTGCTTTGCATGAAGTATCAGGACATGCCTGGCATGGCCCGAGAATTGGTAGAGCATCCCTTGCCCACCAAGCCTAACTTCCAGCCATTCAAGCAACCGCCACGGCAATACAATCCCAAGTTGCTGCCACATATCAAGAAGGAGATCGAGAAGCTACTAAGGGTCGGGTTTATACGGCCATGTCGCTATGTAGAGTGACTCTCGAATATCATCCACGTAATAAAGAAAAATGGTCAAGTACGTATTTGCATAGATTTTAGGAATCTAAACTTAGCTACGCCAAAGGACGAATATGTAATGCTTATGGCCGATATGTTAGTTGATTCGGCCGCCGGCCATAAAATCTTATCATTAATGGATGGCTATTCAGGGTACAATCAAATCTTTTTAGCTGATAGTGATGCACCCAACGGCTTTCCGATGTCCTGGGCCCCTTGGCATCTTTAAATGGGTAGTGATGTCCTTCGGACTCAAGAATGCTGGGGCAACCTATCAAAGGATGATGAACCTGATTTTTCATGATCTAGTTGGCCAAAATGTGGAAGTTTACGTTGATGATATCATGGTTAAGTCCAAATTTTTCAAAGATCACTTAGGTGATTTAAGGCAAGCTTTTGCCAGAATGCGCCAGCATAATCTCAAACTTAACCCAGCCAAGTGAGCATTTGGCGTGTCAGCCGACAATTTCCTGGGCTTCTTAGTCCACGAAAGAGGCATAGAAATTGATCAAAACAAAGTAAAAGCCATTTTTCAAACCCACCCTTCAAGAACGTTAAAGGAATTACAGGCTTTATTAGGGAAGATCAATTTCTTGAGAAGATTCATCACAAACGCTGCAGGGAATATGCAAGTGTTTACCAAACTGCTCCACTTGCAAAAGTCCCAAGTGTTTGTATGGGGGGCCGAACAACAAGCTTTCTTTGATAACATCAAAGCGTTGTTGGCCCGACTGTCGGTTCTAGTTCCGCCGAGATCAAATCGGCCCTTGAAGTTGTATATAGTGGCGACAGAAACCACAGTTAGTGGATTGTTAGCTCAGGATGCCGATGACGGCTCTGAGCGGGCCGTGTACTATCTTAGTAAAATCCTTATAACTACTGAGGAAAGGTATCCGTACGTTGAATGTTTATGTATGGCTTTAGTGTATGTCTGTTTAAAGTTAGAACATTACATACTACCACGAAGTACATACATTTTCGCCAAGGTGAATTTACTAAAATTAATCTTACAACAGCCAGTACTGAAAGGTCGACTGTTGAAATGGGCGATACTGTTGATTCCCTTCACCTTGATTTATCAGCCACTCCGAGCAGTCAAGGGACAGGCCGTTGTCGATTTCTTGGCGGAATACACGCGGCCGAAGATCTGAGGGGACGAGTTGATGATACCTCAACACTTCATCCATCTGGTCCCTGGAACCTTACTTTCGACGGCTCAAGCACAAGGCAAGGAGCCGAGGCTGGAGTTATCATCACTAGCCCGGGTGGAGTGGCTTGCCGATTCATGCTCCAGTTGGAGGATGGTACAACAAATAATCAGGCCGAATATCAACCCTTAATCTTAGGGCTACGGCTATTATGAGACCGTGGTGCTAAATCGGTCCATATTAGAGGAGATTCGTAGTTGATAATTCATCAGTTAAGTGGCAAATACCAGTGCCGAAGCTCCGATATTGTGGGATATTACGAACTTGCCAAAGCACTGTTGGCATCGTTTACCGACATAATGGTACAGCATATCCCGCAGCAGTCCATGTAACGCCATGATTCCCATAAACCGGACACGTCACCGCCACACCTAACTTATAATGGAATCTAACCCTAAATCCCACCATAAGTTCGGTGCTCCGGCTTAATTATCTCAACCTATTAGAGTACGCTGGATTTCAGGAAGCCAAGTCCCCTCTGATCATAGCTTAGCATACATGCAATGAAATAACACGTTGACATAGAAAAATTAAATGTCGATTACAACTACTAAAGTTGAGTTCACGTCTCACACTGAGACACGGCCAATTAGTACAAGTCGTTTAATTGAAATAAATAAACAAAGGTTCGAGAGGTAAAGTAAATAAACACATAGTCCTGGAAGCTCAAAAGTTCTCTCAACCTCACACACCATCGGGTATTGGCCCGATCCCTTAGTTCATTGGATGGATATCCTCGCGATCATTGGTTCCACTTGAGATGCAACACTAGCATCATTAATCGTGAGACTAAGTATAGAATACATACAAAACAAGTAATACAAACCACACGAATATGAGGCACTGGGGTAATATCTCCATAAATATTAACCCAGAGCCAATTTAAAATATGCAACAGGCATAAGTTAAAGAAATGCAATGCAATACACAGTTTAAAAGTATAAGCAGTTCAAAACATGACTTCAAACCATGCAACAAGCAACACCGAGCTCACAGTACGTCGGATACTCGGCGCTATACATACGTACTTGGAACTGCTAGTCAAGTCTATATATGTACAGTTAATGTTCGCCCCACACTCGACTACTCACAGCACATCTCAGGACACTGTCAATGCGTACAATGCGGACAACCCCCACTTAGCGTGCTCCACGAGTACGGGAATATAGACATTCATAGAGTGGATAAAATAATCAATATCAACGAACCAGAGTCAAGTGTAGATGGATTCACCCGATCGATACAACATGACCAAAGCAGTCTCAATCGACATACAAGAGAGGAACTACAAATCTAATAGTTCACACTCATCCTATTCTCAAATTACAAGTAAACATCATGTAAGGAAAGCTACCCCCAATGAGTAAAACAGTACACAAAGGAAACTAGAGAAGTACGTCACTCTAGCCCCACACATAAGCTTAAGGTGATCAGTCCAAAAGTATCCGACATGATCCACTCCGTAATTCCACTTTACGTATTTACATCTTTTAAAGGATGCATTAATAATTGATCATTAGTCGTATAATAATTATTATTATTTGCCAAGCCCAAATCGACACAAAGATAATAAAAACCTTTGATTGTTATCCAGTAGGCTTAGTATATTTCATACGATTCCAATTTACATAGGAGGTGTCTTATGCATATGGATGACAATTAATATCACACAGTTATCCAATCACGAATATATCGCAAGTAATTAAATAAAGCGAGTAAAGAATGTATGGCATGCAATAAATTAAATTTACCCGGCCGAATGATACTCGACACTTTAATAATTAGGTGGGACTTATGGTTGCCCAATGTATGCATCCATATCTTTATCAACCATTTGATAAAACCTTGAAGTATTAATCCAAAGCACACAAGGTCCTATGCCGCAAATCTCAATAACCGGAAGAGCCTAAATAATTATCCGAATAAAATAGTCTATAAGACTTGAACAATAAAATATTCATGGATAATTAATTAATTAAATTGGGTTTAATTATCATTAACCAAGTTAATTAATTAGGGTCCAGAAATCAGATAGGCCCAAATAGATTAATTGATGGAGTCCAGTAAGATATGAGTCCAATAGCATTGAAATCGCAATGTCCCAATTGAAGTGCATTATCTCATTATTGCATGAAATCACAAGGGCCATATTCGCATATTGCAGAATTATCGCATCTTTGTCCCCTTTTGCATTTTCGCGTTATTTAAAAGAATGAGGGAGTGCGAAAGTGCGGATTATTACAGTGCCAATTTTTACAAGTCCAATTCCCATTTTAGACAAATAGTACACATGCATTAATTAAAGCCTGAATCTTTATACAGTACCATGACGTGCTAACATTTGGCTTATTATGGGTTTGAATCTCAAATTTTGTTCATAGAAAAATGTCCAGTTTATGTCTGTGTTCAACCAGTTTATCTCATCTTCATCCAGTTCAATCTAAGTGCAAATGATGGAAAATAGGATAATGTGTTTTCCTACTGGTTCTCATGAATATTAAACCAAAACATGAGTTTCTAGCATATTATTATTCTTGAAATAGTGAGCATAAGTTAGAACTTAAAGCTTCCAGTTCCCAGAATACTACTGTGATGCAATGCAGGTGAAAATGGTGTTGTTGATGCAAGGGTATAAAAATGGTGAATGCTTTTAAGGGATTTATACCTCACTGTGATAGAAGGGTTTGCTGGAACTTGAAGAAATTTTCCACAGC
>MAYD01771143.1:0-11233 GCA_001909325.1 Ruellia speciosa
AAATTTAAAATTAATAGAAACACTGCTTAATATTTTTATTTCTTTAGGAAGTATAATTGTACCCGTTGCCCCTACACCCTATAAATATGCCTATGGGAATAATACAAGAAGTACTAGATTAATATAATTGGATCACTAGTAGAAAGTGGTGCATTAGAACCGGGCCAAACCTGGCCATTAGATGCGTACAACGTCCGCATCAAATTCGGCCGGTTCAATAGAGGTAATAACAATTAGATGCGGACACGTATGGTTCTAAAACAAATCTATTTGCACCGGGCATCGCCACAAGCCCGCATCAACAGATATACATTTTGCACCGGCCACTGCCCATCAGCTGCATCAACAGACAATATTTGCACCGGCCAATGGATTCATGCCCGCATTAATAGACATGCATTTGCACTGGGCTTAGTGTAAGCCCGCATCAATTGATTTTATTTTATTTTTTCATAGCTGCTGCTTACTGCTTGCTGCTTGCACTGCTGCTTGCTGCTTGCACATACAAATCACATTCCAGAAAATCAACAAACAACATTAATCCAATTTCACTAGTTCAATACTCAGTACAAAAATCACATTTGTTAGTACGATCTCCATAAAAAATACGCGGTTCGTATTCCACAATATGCTACAAACCTGTGAAGATTGCATAACAAATTCAACTTCAGAGAGACAACTGCGAAGGGCAAGCACCACTTGTACCTTCATCCTTGCATCGACAACATATTGAATATCCGCAGCTAATGAAAAGCCCTGGCCCTAGCAAAGAAATGAAATATTAACAGGCACCATTATTACTAATTCGGCACCAGGACTAACCTTGACAGGACATGACGTGCTATCCCGGACTTCAATTTCAGTTTACACAGCAGAAATCAGAAGTTGCTGCAGCACACATTCAATAGCTCAAATGCCTCCAAGCTTGTCTAATACAGGGAAACAAGGGAGCCAGCAGGGCACTGAAACCTAACATGCAAGATAATAGAACAGGAGACAGACAATTCACATATGGCATTTAGTCGAGCAATTTCTGTTCACATCAAGAGGCAATTAACCATTTCTATTGATTGTATTGACAGTGGCATTAAACTTGTGTTCTGTTCTAATATACTACTGTTATGATCAATTCAATTTTGCTTTGAAAAGTATATATTTTTGTTTGAATTTGCAAGCAAGTGCTGAGGACAAATTCAAGCAACGTGTCCAGGCAAACAAATCACTGTACACTGCTCTCTTTTACAGCCATTATGAATAGTTTGGAGAAAGTAATGTCTATGAATGCCATTATGCCCTTAACCTTACTGGCAGTCTTACAGGCTACAGAACAACATATCAATACAACTACAACTATGCAGTAATGCACTTACATTACACACTACCAAAAGACAACACAAAATACATATTCTTTACCTTAAAACAAAACAAAACAAAACCGGTAAAAGAGCCAAAAACAGGACGTATAAGGATCCAAACATAACCTGCCTTTGTAATCCACATATGCCAATTAATTAGAGATTAAGAATAAAAATAAAAATGAAATTGAGGATGAAATCGTATGCCAATTGTAATCCGCATAATAGAACCAGATTTAATCCAATTTTCTTGTTCTGGCATTTAGTCGAACACGTTATGTGCGTATCAAGAGTGATGCCAATGTATGAGTAGAAAGTAACAAGAATTTATCCCCAATATAAAAATTCTACATTCACAGTATGTTTACCAATCATGTAAATGTGGTATTCATCAAAAAATTTGAGTGGAACAAAACAAGAAATTTCATACCTTAGCGTTCGATTCGGGTGATGTGGGGTATTTTTTACTCCAAACTCATTGTACGAAATGCAGAAGCAAGAAATAGGCTTTCACTACTTTGCTTCGGAGGAGCTTTCGTATTCTCATTGCTCGCTGCCTTCTTGTCGTAGAACTCAGATTCCTACGTTCAATGCCTTTAATGGCGACTCAGAAATATGTGTTAGGATTTTAAATAAATTTCCTGATCAAGCAGTAACTGCATCCTTTCTTTTAACTGGTACTGGTGGATTTGCAACTGGTTTCAGCCTATGAACAATCAGTAGAAAAAGTTTTAATGCCAAGGTAAAGTGACAAACCTTTTTTTTGAACTGGTACTGATGGATTTGCAACTGGTTTATCCTCTCTCAAATGCCTATGGATGATTCCAGCTGGTTTATTCATAGAAGACAGTACAGCAGATACAAACATGTCAAATTGATTAATATAGAAACAATGCTGCACTGGTGCACATGAATTAATTATATGATTTACAGATATATAAATAAAATCCCTGTTTAATTTCCAATTCCTATCCAGCCTTATAAACTATCTATAGGAATATTATGTAATTGATGATTTGTAGCTGGCCAATATATATTAGTTAAACTCAACATGTACTAGAGTTGATAGTGGCCAATATAATATTGCATTCACTACTTTTTTGAATGAGTACACTTTGCATAAAATTATTGCAGGATCTCGGGAATTCCAGGTGAAATGTGTTGCAGTCAGCATGTACGTGAATGGAGATGGATTAGCAGCGTAGACATAAATGAAATAGCATGTACAAGAATGTAATAATAAGTACATAAATACAATGGTAGCATATACATAAATATTAATAAGCAAAAACAGCAATATAGCAATGTATCAGGATCAGGATTATTCTTTTTCGAAGCTGCAGATTATTTATTAGTAATCACCAATATCAGCAGCAAAGTAGAAATTGTATCAAAGCTGCATGAATCGAATTTTACATGTAGCGTCATCAATTTAACAAGAGGGGAACTAAACTAACCTCATAAATATATGAGAATAATGCTCGAGATGATGTAACCGACTTCAATCGCTTTTAACTGTAATTATGTCTGAAGGATAAAGCAAGTGCAAGCAGAAAATATGAGTATTCCCTTCTAAAATTAGATATCAATATATGACATTTCAATAAAGTGAAACAGCTATATTACGCTAGTTTACATATATAAACAATATTTACAATACTCCAAGTTCATCATTTTAGTATATATGAAAATATTTACAATACTCCAGCTCAAGCAGCTTTGAATTCAAAAGTATAGCCAAACACTGGCAGCGAGTACAGACCAGGCGTATCACATGAGATGAGAAAAAATTCGTTGCTGCTATATATTGAACCAGATTTGAATTAAATACTATGGTCATTGCAATTCAGACAAATACATTGCCTATCTGTTACAGCTGACATTAAATTCAGAATGGTAGTGCAAAATTTACATATGTGTTTGTAAGAAAATTAACTAATAGCAACCTCCAGTAGAAAAGTTCAATACTAAGTTCTATATTAATTAAGCTGAATGCTATTCATACATAAACATCTCTATTTCATTGTTACAAAGTGCAATGCTAATAGTTAATAAGTAAATGGATTAACTTCAAGCCTATTACTTCTAAAGTAATTAAGTTAGAAGCATCCCCATTCTGTATGAAATTGTAAGATATGGATATTGTTTTGAATAATAGATGATAACTCCACTAGGTAGTGAGTGATACGTGTAAAGATATAGAACAAGTACAACATGAACACCAAGCATCGCATTCACATCAGCTAAAGAAGGATCGGATTGCAAACTCCAACTTGTTACAATTTAAAATCAATTGTCCAGCATGATGGCTTTAAAGCCTCATTTTTCTTAGAAATCATAATTACTACACCTAAGCTATGAATGTTTGATATTGAAATCATAAGCTATATATATTGAAAACGACAGCAAGTTCTGTTCCAATAGACGGCATTATGCATATAAACATAGTTGGTTCAAAATACAGCACCAATGTTGGTCCAGGCTGAAGAAATCACGTCCATACCTGATGCCACAGTTGACAAAATAACATATAAGGTTACATATCAGTTGGGTGCCACATAATTTTACAAGCCAAATTTGAGAACCCTCATTCGTATTTTAATTTCGATGCATACTCCAAATCCTTACAATCCATAGTCAACGTGAAATTCAGTACGATAGTTATTTCAGATTGCAACAGCAGATAGCAGCAGGAAAGAATTAACAGGCATTTCGTCGACTGGGATCAAAACCCAGGTACGGGTTATCACACCACCCCAAAACAGCAATAATACTCAGAAATTAATTCGAATTACTTAGAAGCTGGTGCGAACATGTATTTCCTTGTTCAGGCATTTCATCGAACACATACAGTGCATATAAAGGGTTTCGCAATGTGTGGGTTAAATCGAACAGGATTTTATCCCCAATCCACAAATAACAGAACCACATTACGTCTACAAAACATTTAGATGCCAATATCTGTAAATGCAAGTTCATACATACCGTGTGTGCCGAATGCTTGCGGAGCTAGGGTACGGCCGGTTCCTTTGCTTGCAAGCTGAGATTGAATGAACTGGATGAAGTGGATATCTCTGTATTGCAAGTTGTAGTGTTTAGCTTCACGGTTTATGGTATACGCTGGGTTTAGGGTGAGGGTTTAGTTTGAATGGTGTTTCGAAGTTCAATCTGCAATGGTGGTATGGAGTGTGCTTTCGAAGTTAACGTCGTGTTTGCAGCGTGCTTATGTCTGTGAATAGAAGGGGAATGAGATATAAATTAAAATACCAGGATCTTATTGAACCGGCCGTCTTCAGAAGCCCGGTCCAATAACTCATTTGGTGCGGCCACAGCTTACACCCGCATCGTTAGGGTACCCCTGCACGGTCCAATTGCTTTCTAGATGCGGGTTCCCGCTGCAATTACATTACTTATTGCACCGGATCAGTTTAGCGGCCGGTTCTAATAGTCAGTTGAACCTATATTTTATTTAAGCCCGCTTCAAAAAGTCATTTGCACCTGCACTGATGAGAAGCCCGGTTCGAATGGGGTGGTTCAATTGCTATATTTTCCAGTAGTGGATTAATATCAATATTCGGACAATTACAAGGACAGTTACAACTACAAACTAGATTACTTGCTAGAAAGTGAAATATAGAAAAATAAAGTACTAAAACTCGGATAAAAGAAATGATCTGGGTTATGTTGATGTCTTTTCCTTTTGCCTTCAAGCCTCTTTTATAGTAGTGCAAGACTTGATCAGCATGCCCCACGTCTTTCATTCAAATGTGCCCTATTTATTACCATAAATGGCCACTAATTGGCATCATTAAATTGGTAACAGAACTTTGATCTTGGAACTCACATACCTTGGAGCTTCGAAGAACCTTGGAACCTTGAAGTCTCGAAGGACCTTGGAACTCGGAACCTTGGAGCCTCGGAGGATCTTGGTACTTAGCACCTTGGAGGATTTTGGAATTTGGAATAACAAAATAATTGGAGAGAAATCTTAAGAGATAATCTTTATTATAAAAAAAAAAAGTGTATTGTATCTCAAAGACACATTCTATCTCCTATACATACATATATTGAAGCTACAGTTACATGTCAACTATTCATTACATGGATAAAACAAAAACAAATGCATGCATGCATCCAATGGATTAAATTACAAACATGTATTCAAGATATCCAATGTATCCATTGTAGGAATCTGTCTTTCCTCCTTCTTCTTGAATGTTTGGATCTCATGTATTTTGATATCTCCCCTCAAAATGTGCATGGATGTTCTTCATGGACATTTTGGACAATAAATACTTAAATCGTTTAATTATAAGAGGTTTGGTAAGAATATCGGCTGGCTGCTCCTCAGTTTGCACTATGTCATTGAAACCTCCTTTTGTTGCACTCAGTTTGCACTATGTCATTGAAACCTCCTTTTGTTGCACTCTTTCCGTGACAAAGTGGATGTCCAAAACAAAGTGCTTTGTTTTCTCATGATGTGTAGGATTGCGACTACTTTTAATGGCACTTCGATTATCACAAAAGACTCATCTAGTAACATCAATGGTAGTTCTACAAGAATATTTTTCAGTCAAATGACCTCACAAACACCCGAAGTCATAGCTCTAAACTCTGCCTCTATGAAGCTTTTGGACACAATTGATCGTTTCTTTGATTGCCAGCTTATAAGAGAATCTCTTAGGAAAACACAGAAACCAGTAACTAAGCTCCTCGTATCCATACAAGCTCCCCAGTCATTATCTGTGACACATTAAGTGTAAGGTTTGATTCTTTGGACAACAGAATGCCTTGTCCAGGTTCTAACTTTAAGTACTTCAGCACTTTGAAGGCTCCTTTGAGATGCCTATCAGTTGGTTTGTGCATAAATTGAGTTAGGACTTGCACTGCATTGGATGTATCTACCCTTGTGAAGGTAAGAAAAATCAGCTTCCCTACAAGTTGTCTATAGAAAGTTGGGTCAAAAAGCAATTCTCCATCACCTTCCCTGAATTTGATTCCCATCTCCATTGGAACATGTAAAGGTTTTGCTCCTAGCTGACCATAATTTTTGAGCAAATCCAAGGTATATGTCCTTTGGCACAGGATAATGCCCTTCTATGAGTAGGCAACTTCAACTCTAAGAAAGTATCTTTGTTTTCCTAACTCTCTGATCTTAAAATATTCCTTCAAGTTTGTGATAACAGCCTTCACTGCCTCTTGGTTGCTACCTGCAATAATAATATCATCTGCATATATTAAGGACCCGTTTGGATGGGCTTCTAAAAAAAGCATAAGTCAAAAGCAAAAGTTAAAAGCTAAAAGCAACCCCTAGGTTGTTGCTTCTAGAAAAAGCACTTTTGAAGTGCTTTTTAGTTTTTCAAGGTGCTTTTACTTTTAAAAAAAGACATATCCAAACACATTAAAATTGCTTTTTTGAGAAGCAAAAACCAAAAGTATTTTCTAAAAGCTCATCCAAACCTTAATATGACCACCAAATTTTCATTAGTATTATGAAGAGTGAATCATGACTTTTAGATTAAGAGAATCCTATATCAGTGGTGTCAGTGGGTGTAGAACACAACTTTGCATTCCACTATCCCGATGCTTGCTTGTGGCCATAGATAGACTTCTTGAGCCTGCAAACATGCTCAAGCGAAGTTTGATGTTGTGAATACAGATCAAAACCCTCTGGTAGACTCATATACCTCCTCCAACTCACCATTAAGGAAAGCATTATGTATATCAAGTTGTTCTAGCCACCACTCCTGAATGGATGCTAAGGCAAAGTGGCAAACACTAGTCTAACTGATGTATGTTTAACCACAGGTCTGAAGATTTCATGAAAGTCAAAACCTGCCCTTTGATTGTACCCTTTTGCAACAAGTTGAGCCTTATATTTTTCCAAGGTTCCATCAGCTTTGAGTTTCACTTTGTATACCCATTTGCTACCAATAGCTTTGCCTCTAGTGGGTAAAGAAGTGATCTCCCATGTCACATTAGATTGAAGTGCCCTCAATTCCTCCATCATAGCATTCTTTCAGTGAGAACATGTAACATCATCTCTAAAAGAATTAGGTTCATAAAGAGCATCAAGTTTGGAAATATAAGTTTAGTAAGGACTAGAAAGGTGAAAGATTGAGATGTGATTAGATAATGGATGCTTTGTAGAACATGAGCTTTGGTTAGTATAAAAGTCTTGGAATTTCTGTGGTGGTTTGAAGATTTTAGTGGATCTTCTTAAGGTGATATTGGGATTTTCAATAGAAGGTGAGGATAATCTGGTTACATCATGAGATGAAGTGTCTCTGTGAGCTGGATCAGTAGGTTGGTTATGATTTTGAGTGGAGTTTGAGGGTTTTGTATGTGTGAAAGAAAGTGATGGAGAAGAGGGATTGGAGTCAGAGGTATATCTGAGTTTGGATCACTATTTAATGTAGGATATAGTGATGGAAGAGAAAAATTAGCTGGCATTTCTGAGTTTGGTGGATCAGACATATCTGAATTTGGAATAGGACCAGGCATGTCATTTCGCTGGGAATATGTAAGTGGTTGCGGCTGTAAAGATGGTGAGAAGTTGGATGAGAGTGTAGGGTGTATTTCAGACAAAAATGAAGTGTCTGCGTTTTAGGCATGAGTGATGAGTCATGATCAGTTGACATATATGGGAAAATCTTATCATGAAAAATAACATCTCTAGAGATGAATTTGGTGTGCATTTCAAGATGAAATAATTTGTACCCTTTTACTCCCATGGGATACCCAATGAGCACACACTTTCTAGTTCTACTGTCAAACTTCTTCCTCCCCCTTTGGAGGCTTGTAGCATAGGCTAATGACCCAAAGACCCTACGTGTGAGTATCAGAGTGGTTTATGGAATAAAAGCTCATAAGGTGTTTTGTAGTTAAGGGTTCTAGATGGTAACCTATTGATGATGTGGGTGGCATTCAAAATGGCTTCACCTAAGTAGGCAAACTACCCTGAAACAATAAAGCCCTGGCAACAACAATTATATGACCATGTTTTCTTCCAACTATAGTATTTTGTTGTGGGGTTTCAACACAAGATATTTGATGTACAATGCCATGAGTCAAATAGAAATCTGTGAGCTTAAATTTAGGGACATTGTCTGATCGAATAATCTTGACAGAAGCATTAAATTGATTTGAGACAAACATGCAAAATGTTTTAAGTAAGCTAGGTACCTCACTCTTATTTATCATCAAGTATGTCCAAGCATTCCTTGTACAATCATCACTAATGCAAAGAAAATATTTAAAACCTTCAAGCTTTAGGGGTACCATGGGAGTATGGCCCCCATATGCAACATGAATCAACTGAAAAGGTATGCTAGAACTCACTAAATGTGAAGGGAATTTGGATCTCTTTTGCTTGGCTCTGTTGCAGGTATCACATACCTCTGAAGGAATGGAATGAACTTCTGGATTTTTGATATTTTGGATGATAGGTTGAGGTGCATGTCCTAGCCTGAAGTGCTACAAATCAAATGAAGAGGTTGGAGTGATGGAGTGGACTGAAGGTTTATATGTTGAAAGTGGAAAAAGATAGAGCCCTCAATCTGCCTAGCCAGTCCAATCATCATCCATGATGGAGGGACCTGAATATGACACTCAAGATTATAAAGGTAAGATCAATGTTGAAATGATTAGTTAAGGCAGTAACAGACAGTAAGGCTACAATGGAAAGATGAAACAAAAAGAACATTCCAAAGGACAAGATCAGTGGTTATGGGCACAGTTCCTATGTGGCTGACCTTTATCTTTGTCCTACCAGGGAGTTCAACAGCAAGATTAGAGACATAACTAAGTGAGGAAAATAGAAATGGATTGTAAGTAATGTGGTGTGTGGCTTCAGAGTCAATTATCCAAGCATTAGAAAGCTGGGGTGTGGAGGTAATATGAACTAAAAATGTAAGAACTATGTAAGGTTGTGTGGAATCACCTGCAAAGTTGGACAAGGGTTGTGAGGGGTTGTTCTTGGAGAGATGTTGTGACATTTTCTCTTTGGTTGAATCATGACTTGGAACATTGAGCAACTGGAGAAGCCTCATGACATGAGCTTGTGAGATATTTTACCAAAACTTGATATCTATAGGAAAATTTGGGCAACATGTAGCCAATTATAGTAAGTATATCTGTGTATATGTGTATATCAGGTGTTGGTGTGGACTATGTGGTCTTTGGAATTCACAATTGCATCCACGAATTAAATCATTCATTTGGTTAGTCATAATTCTAAGGTATTTAATGTTGTTGGCTCACATGCTGATTCATCTTGAATATGATGATTTTCATAAATTTTGTAATGATTTGCAAAAAGAAAAATTAAAATGTCATAATTCTTTAAAACGATCATAAAATCTTGAAAAGAATCACAGAATTCTAAAAAAAATGATTACTTTAGCATTGCTAAAATAATCACGTTCAACACTGCAATCGAACCGATTTATTGTGGTTGGCTCACCTACTATCATTTAAAAGTGTTATCATAAGCTGAAATATTTTAACAGTTGGCTAAAATAATATTTTAACATTTTAACGCTGGAAGTTGAACTTGAGAAATCATCAACCTTGGATTATTTCTTTTGATATTATTTATTATTTCACTAGTCATGGATAAATTATAAATGTATCATTTTTATTGTGGAAGGGTTTTTTAAATTGGTAATAAGTTTCTCATTCGATTGGAATTTTTTTGCTACCAATATATTCTGCAAGAAAAAACGGTAATACAAATTAGTAATATGTGTTTTAAAGAGAAGAAAAAGGCATCAAAGTATCAAAGTATCTATTGGAAGCAACAAAACATAAATTTTGTAGTCAGACGGGCTCAACTTCAAGCACATTTATGTTGCTACTCACAAATGTGACGATGTTGTTGGCCACCCTCCGCCTTGGCCCAACGGCCCAAACAGATGGCCTCATTGAGAGACTTGGTGAGTTAAATCTTGCATTGGGAGCCAAGCCTCCATTGTCGGAATGGAAGAAAATCAAACGTTGATGACGTATGAGTGAAAGCTTGTTAACAACAATTGGTTTCATTGTCCGAAAGAAGTTTTGTTTGGTATGATCGAGATGCAAGTATGCAACCATTGGGACATTCTATTGAGGCCCAAGTTATTGTGCAATGGGCTGGGTAATTGAGGCGGATTCAATGGGGTGCAAAGGATACAATTGCACCCCCAAAAAACATAAAATAAAATATTTAAGTAGACTTTGAAAAAAAATTAAAATTAACTCAAATTTGAGAATGATAATTTTTATCGAACTTTTAATTTTATTTTTGTTTAATATTGCTATTTTATATTAAGATGTATCTTTTTTTTTTATATTGTTGTTAAATTAATATATTTCGCTTAATTTGTAGTCTTTTTTATTTTAGATTATGATTTATTTATTGGATTAAATTGTTGTTTTGTTGATTGTTATTGTTTTACATCAAAGTATAAGATTTATGGATTTTTATTATATTTTGGTGAAATAAATGTGTGTGATGTTAATTTATAGTCTTTTTTTTCATTTATTTGAGGGTTTAATGAAGTAAATTGTTATGTGGTTGGCTTAGGTTTTTTTTTATCTTAATTAAATTAAAATTTAACTTAATTTGTGTATTGATATTGAAGTTAAAGTAAGTAGATTTTATTTAATTTGTATTTTTTCTTCAATATTTGTTCAAATAAAGAAACACGATACACATAAATTAGTCACATTGCTTCTCAGGCTAGTCTTAATCATTCCCTTGGCTACAACAAGTGTGGAAAGCGTATTTTCGATAATGAATTGTAAATAATAAGATGAGAAACAATATGGGTGATCGACTTTTAAATGTTAATTTGGTTACATTAATTGAGATTGATAGGTTTAAACTAGTTAGTAAT
>MAYD01771166.1:0-11220 GCA_001909325.1 Ruellia speciosa
GGTATTTCTCCGTGCTGTTGTCTTCAGGTATTCAATTTATAATGCTCAATTTGTCTCTTTCTTTTTTTTTCTTTTATTTTATTATTTTTTATTTTTTTTTTTTTTTTTTTTTTTTTTTTTTTTTTTTTTTTTTTTTTAACAAATGCCTGATTCTGGTAATTTCAACATCATTTGTATACTTGCTTGATTATTTTACGCTATCACTTTAAGAATCAATAATCTATTTGTGTTTTTGTTACCTCTGATTTCAGCTTCTGGTCTGTTTGATTTTTTAGGCATTTTTTTAACCATTTATAGATGAAGTACTCTTAGGTCAATAATCTAACTCTTAACAAAGTCCTTACAGGATGGTGTTGGGGTTGGGTTCAGCCTGTTGAACAATTTTTTATAAATGGTTTGCAATCTAAATTTCAACACATGATGCCTCACTCTGATGCCGTAATGAATTTATATTTATGTACTAATTCCTCCAACGGGGACAAAAGGAAAAGTTGTATTTGATAGTAAGTAGCATTGCCTAGTGATCTTGATTTGTTAGTATTTAGCCTTAAGCCTTTTTTTCCCTGCTCTTCATGCTTGAAGGTCCTATTCTTTGTTCACACCGGCTAAGCTTTTATATGATAACTAAATATTTAGTAGGCAGCTGCTTTTTTTTTTTTTCCTGTCATAATTGCTTGAGATTAGAAGTTTGTGTTAGATTCACTTGATTCGCTAATGTTCAATTGTAGCTAGTGTCTGATATCTTCTGCTGCTTCACTTTCTGCAGTATCAGAGTATTCACTGTTGCTGCTATTGTATGCTTGCTCGTTGTTCTTCCAGTTAATTATCATGGTAAGGTAACGGATCACAAGGGAATTCCAGATGAGCCATTGGATGTATTCACAATTGGAAATATCAGTGAAGGCTCAAAATGGTCTGTATTGATGCATATATTGATTGGCTACTGCCATGCTCAAGTTCCTGTGCTATTATTGTTTTATATCTGCTGTCGTCCTTTAATCCTTTATATGAGGCTGAGTTCTTTTGCAATATTATCAATAAATGGTCTGGAAGCATATGTTTATTGTCTACTATTGAGATTAAGTTTCTGTGCTATTGTTGTCTTATGTCCCTCTCTGTTTAAGACTAGGTTTTATGTTTACCCTAGCATCTGGTCTGGTTTACATTGGTTTTACGCATAAATGCCTTATTCCTGTAATGTTGTTGGGTAGCAATTTACTTGTCCTCTTCACATGTGATATTATGTTGTAAATATTTTTTTCAGCTCTTACTGTTGCTAGTCTTTCGTTCTAAATATACATTTAAATTCTCTTTGCAGGCTTTTGGTCCATTGTTTTGCATTATACATCATATCTTGCTGTGCTTGTCTCCTCCTATACTTTGTAAGGACTATAACAGGGTATTATTCTTCTTGTTTTGATGTACGATTGATTAATTTAAAGTCCTTTGGTTTTTTATGAATATCTTTTTTTGTCTGCCTGCCTGCAGGAGTACAGGAACATCACAAAAATAAGATTGGCACACATTGCTGATTCTCTTTCCTGCCCAGGCCACTTTACTGTAATTGTTCGGGCAATTCCTTGGGTTGATGGAGGATCATATAGTGACACTATCTCCAAATTCCTCACTGATTTCTACCCCTCAAGCTATTTGTCTCACCAAATGGTTTATCGCTCTAGAGCGATCAGGAAATTGATGGTGAGCACTTAAATAGATTTAATGGTGCATGGTTATGCATATAAGAATCTGACTTAGAGCTGATAAAACTGAATGTGTATGAATCTGAAGTTTAAGTTTCAATCTCATGGAAGATTTGTCAATCCATGTGAGACCAGTATCTATTTTGTCTGCAGTTCAGTTTTTGATCCTTTATATCATAAATTTTTAAGGCAACCAGACTACTTATATGATGAGACCATTCCTATGACAGTAAATCTGCGTCCTACTTAATTTCTTCTTCTTTACTAGTGACCAGAGAGAATGTTCTTGTAATTTACTTGGGTGATAGGAAATTGTCACATGTTTGTTTTGTACCCTCACCCTCACCCTCACCCTCATCATAAATGTTTTCTGGATTGAAATAATTTGAAGAAAATATTTCATCAGATAAAGCTGCTTATTCAAGACATGTCTTTGGCCTGTGGTTCATAATGTTTCATTGGTTATCTGCTTCATTAAATTTATTGAACCCAAGCATTAGAAGTGGATAAGTTGGTGACAGGCTGCCAGCTCATTAGATCTATAATGTAGGCAAGTTTTGCTTTCAAATGAATTGTCTGCAATTTATGTGGATAAGTTTTGCTTTGAATTTGGATTTCCTAGAAATGAGGAACTTGAATTTAAGCATTTTATTTATAACTAAATTAGTACAATGATGATCTCTCATCATGAAGTGTTGGGATGAATTAGGGTTTTAACAGGCTGAATCCAGCCAAGTATATGGATAGTATTCGATTTGGCTCGATTGTTATTAAATTCAACTTCATTTCATTTCATTTCTTTTTTTTAAAACATTATACATTATATTTTTTTAATATAAATTCAAGCTTTATATTAAATTTTATACTACATTAATTATTCAAGAAATTTTAAAGGCAAAGGAGGTAATGATTACATGATGTTATTAAGTGTGTGTATGTGGTTTAGATTGTTTTTTTTATGTATATATATGTGTTTGTGTGTGTGTGTGTGTTTAAAGATGAGTGTATATGTTAGAATTGTGAGGGGTAATGATTAAAATTTTGAAAAGTTTTGTGCAAAAGCAACGGGGAAAAATTATCTTCAAAAATCATTGTATGGTTGGAAGTGTTTGTCTCTGTTTTTCTGCTTAGGAAAGAGTAGGAACCTTTTCTAAATCCAATCCAAAGGTTATCTAGAGTGATCTATGTACTTCTATGACTTCCCAGAACGTGTTACACATCCTTATCAGTATATATACAAGTACAACCTGTACGAGACTTTTCATAACCTACAAATCCCTATCTGCTATTCCAAAGTGACTTTTAGAGTAGTTAGAGTGTGTGAGGTTGACAAGAGCTTTTCCTTCTTCCCACTTAATCCTCCACGTGCTTTTGCATGTGTGCATTGGTCCTTTATGTATTATACAGATGCTGTAAGCGCATGTAGCAATTTTGGGCCGTACACATGTATATCCTGGCCTTTGTTCATCGCATGGGGATGCCTAGTGAACATTTAAACCTGTCTTCTTGCATGTGCTATGATTTCAAGACAACTAATTTTACATACAATTCACTTACCAACCGTTACGTTTACGTTGATGAAATACATTAAATTCTCTGTGAGCTAGACACAAGCTAACTTAAACACATTAAGTTGCAAATATGCTCCATGACAGTATTATTGCAACTAACATTCAGCTTATGCTCTACTTGTCTCGAGATAAGTGTTATGACGATTCTACCAAGCTTCAAGTTGTGCACCGTAACAGGGAATGACATATGTGCACATTCGTGCACCTGCTCTTTAATGTGAGGGGTCTTGCAGGTGTCATCAAGACCTTGGTACCACTTTGATACTAAATATCATGGGATCCACTTTTCTGCTGGAGTATCAATTCTCCAATGGGAAAATTGTCCCATCCATGCTAGTGTGACTGTGTGAGACCTTTTCCTAAGTTGGTATAAATTAGGGACTTCTGAAGGTCCTGTGGCACCCAGCATACTTAGCATATTAGATTAGCCTAATTTCTTTGAGGTTACGGTTTTTATTTTATTTAATTCTTTTTGTGGTCGGAGGTACTTGTGTTCAACATGCTTGGGACTTGAGAGCATGGGATATGAGATTATAGGTGGCCACTTTCTGGAGATGTAGAACATAAAAGAATATTAGACCCTATACCTTGGAAAATTTAGGCTTGAGCTATATTCAATATAAGCTTTTACCATTAAAATTTTCCTCTGTTGGGTCACCATCTGAAGTTATATTTTTCAACGGATAATTTTTTATCCTCCTATTCTTTTGTTATGTGTAGCGGGATGCCGAGAAGATGTATACGAGGTTCAAGTCGGATCGCGTGGAGAAAAGATGTGGACAATCAGTGAGATGTGGCTTTTGTGGAGGCGCTACAACATCCTTCAATATGCTTGCTAGAGATTGTAAAAGCTGTAAGGCGGAAACATCCTTTGATTCTTCAGAATTGACAAAAAAGGTTTTAATCACTGAATGAATCAACTCATTGTAACTATCCTACTTAAAGTTTGTTACCTTCATTGATGATCATGGTGTGCATATGTGTATAAATTGTTGGAACTTAGAGCAAATTATTATCTGTCTTGGTATATGCTTAAAAAAATATTTTACTCTGTTTTATAGGCAGTATTCTTTATATTCGTTTGTGGCAGCATCGCAGCATCTTTATTCTTTTAGATCCTTACTAGATTCCAAAAGTTTTAGTGGGAACCTGCCTTAATCTTCAAATGTGAGGAAATGGTGACCATCCATTTATATTCCTTTAGTTGCATTCATCATGTGCATCTAATTTCATCCTCTTGTTAAATATTGAAAGTTTTCATTAATAATTGATTCTAATATTATGTCTTCGTGAAAAAATACCAATTATTCTGGTTTTCCTTCCCTTGAAAAATATAAGGATTGAATATCCCCCATTGATTTGATTTTTCTACTGAAGTAAAATTTCTGTAAGTTGAGAGAACTTTAACGTACCTAATTTAGAAAATAACTCCGCATAATGCTTGTATAGATAAGTGACATTCAATAAAATATTGATAAAATATAATCCGGCTAGAAATATATATCATACACAGATTGTTGATGTCAAGTGGCAAGAAGTATGAACTGCTAGACTTGGTAGGCAACCAGAGGATAGCTAGACAGCTTGGAGATGCTGAAGTACCAGGTAGACAGATGGAAGATAACTAGGTACACTGTGTATAGCTAGATAGACAGTACATACCTGAACGATGGCTATGTCATGTCCTGTGACATGTGGCATTGGTCCAGCACCATGGTGCGCTACCCGTTTATATGCTGCGGTGCTTGAATTCACTGAGGATGTCTATGCATGGTAGTTATGGGCGGCATTTAAAACTAGCTTGGATGTTATAAGAAGTCTGGTTATTATTATCGTTTTAGATTTTATAAGAATGTTCAGATAGTTATAGGACTTGTGTAGAATTGTCTGGAAAATGTTTTCAATGTTTTCAAAGTGATTTTTAGAGATGATATTTCTCCGAAAATGTTTTAGCCAAGGCACATGGCACACACCATGCTTGCCATAGCAAAGCTGATCTTTCTTTTTTTTTTGGGTCTTGAATGATAAAAATGTGCTTCTGTGTTTAATATTATGAACCACATTTCTTCTGCCAAATACAAAAAGTGGCCCTTTGCTTCCAAAACAAGAGACAACCCTACCGGGCAGTAGAAAGCTCACTGCTCTTTCTTTTTATCTGTTTCTTATATTTCTTTTTTACTTGTGGACTATTTTATACTAAAGTTGTTTTATTTTTAATGACTTTGATGGGAAATTGATATTTTATTTCTTTTGAAATTGGATTCAATATTTTGGTTGAAATTATGGTGAATGTTGAGTTAAACTTAAGAATTATATAGGTTGGAGTGTTAAATTTGGAGATTTTAGCTTAATATTAAGTTTATTCATATATTTTGCATATATTTTATTTATTTTTATGTTTCTGTATACATGCACCATACTTTATGGTGTGCTCCACGCCATGGGCACCACTGCACATGATGCCATTAATAAATATGGGTTTTTCTTTGGTTGGTAGTCATGCTATGTGTTGACTATTATGCAAATGTTGAGGCATTCTAATCTTCATGCAGGAGTGTGCAGCTGCTTTGATTTTTTTCAGGACTCGTTATGCAGCATTGGTTGCTGCAGAGGCTCTCCAAGCACCTAACCCTATGTCATGGGTGACTGATCCTGCTCCTGAACCAAAAGATATCTTTTGGTCAAACTTGTCTGTACCATACCGACTTTTTTGGATCCGCAGGATTGCCGTAGTTGTGGCCTTGGTTTGTTTTGTGACTTTCTTTCTTATAGCAGTGGTCTTTACGCAAAGCCTTGTTCATCTTGATAAACTAAAGAAGGCATTTCCATTCTTGAAGGGTGTCGTTAAAAGGTAGTAAGTCTGAACTATTACTATGCTTTCACCATCTGGTCTCTGTGTTGAGATGCTTACGTTACTCATGTTGTTTGAAACTAGCAATTAGGAATCCTTTGGATAGGAGAAACAATAGTTATTTTGGGAGCCTGGAATCCAACGCTCCATGTTTTGTATTATTGTCTAAATATAAACCAAACATTTGCATGTAGTTTATGTAAAACAAATAGTCACTTGTATAACCTGAACCTGAAAAATGACCCGAGCATCTGTATGATGTCACCTGTTATTCTTTGCTTGACTAGAATCACCAGGGATAAAAGCTTGCTCTTTCTCCCTCTTATTTCCAGGAAGTTGTTCGCACAGCTGATCTCTGGATATCTACCCAGCGTTGTCTTCCTCATCTTCTTGTCCATTGTTCCTCCATTAATGATGCTGTTTTCCACATTGGAGGGTGCCATATCACGCAGCGGCAGGAAAAGAAGTACATGCATCAAATGTATTTACTTTATCACCTGGAATGTGTTCTTTGCCAATATTCTAACAGAGGCTGCTCTTGAACATTACCAAGTTTCAATCCTAAAGTTGGGTGATCCAAAAAGTATACCTACCCTCCTTGCAAGAGCGGTGCCATCAACGGTGGTTACTTCTTTCTTATATTTCCATTCCTTTCCCATTACAGCAACATCATTATTGACCTTGATATAGGAAGTCGATATTGAATACTTCTGGTAAACCATTGATTTTTCACTTAGCAGGACTTGAGATTTTTTTGTGCACTTGAATGTAATTATGCATCTTCATATTCTCATCCCATCACAATGTATATTTGCAGGCCACTTTCTTTATGACTTATGTCCTCACATCAGGCTGGGCAAGTTTGTCCTTCGAGCTAATTCAGCCGTTCCCTCTTATCTGCAACTCATTCTATAGATACATTCTTCGAAATAAGGATGATTTTTCTTATGGCACGTATACCTTCCCATATCATACAGAAGTTCCAAGAGTCCTCTTGTTTGTGCTCCTTGGCCTCACTTGTTCCGTATTGGCACCTCTAATATTACCCATCTTGATTGTGTACTTTCTGCTGGCCTATCTAGTTTACCGTAATCAGGTTTGGAATCTGACTAGATTTTTTGTTATCATTTTTGTAGCTGCGATTTTCTTGAACCTCAAGTGATCCTTGTATTGTTCTTGCTGTATAATGCAGATCTTGAATGTATACGTGACAGAGTATGACACAGGGGGTCTCTACTGGCCTATTGTGCACAATACGACGATATTTTCCCTGATCCTGGCTCAAATGATCGCTCTGGGCGTGTTTGGGTTAAAAAACTCCCCAATCGCATCAGGCTTCACTTTTCCATTGATCATCTGCACACTCCTCTTCCATGAGTATTGCCGGCAGCGGTTCCACCCTGTATTCAAAAAGATCCCAGCCCAGGTAACAACACCAACTCCTGCTCGATCCTTTTCCTTGACTGATTGAAAAATGCTTTCCGTGATTCCTGATTGGGTTGTTCTTCACGCAGACTATCATTGAAATGGACAATGCAGACGAGAGCAGTGGGAGGATTGAAGAAATCCATCGGAAACTGCAGTCATCGTACTGCCAGTTTAAATCGAGTTCCCTCGATCTCCATAAAACTCCGGAACAGGGTTCATCTGAGTTGGCGTTGGATGGCTCAAATAAAGGCGACGTTACCGACCTTGAAGCTTTGGAGGAGAGCGCATCAGGTTTTGGTCCCTTCTCTAAATACTTACAACCCACAAGTTCCAATACTTATCAACAAGTTTTCTCAAATTTTCACAGGCAAGAAACGCAAAGCACCTTGTCCTGAATCGGAACCATAGCTGGAATTTCCTGTGTAGGTATTTTTGCGCGCATGTTCATATAATTTATATGTATATGTTGTACACACACATTTCTTATTGTGATAGTCGCATAAAGAGATGACTGACGCCTGCTGTCGCTTGGGGTACAGTCGCGGTTGTGTAAACAAAATTCATTGAAACAATATATAGTAGTATATTGCAAGAGTTTCGAAATGAATTTCAGAATTTGTGAATTGTATGGATTGAAAAGTAAACCAGACAAAGCTAAGGAAGGAATTATGCAGTAGGAGGAAACTTCCATTGTGGAATTATACAGTAACACACTACCACAGCATCGTCATCAATTGAAGTGAAACCAGAACCAGATCAACAAGATTATTGATCAAATTTATTGCACAAACCTGAGAAGAAGAGAGAAGACATGATGATTACAAGATAGTGCAACCAGAGGCGGGTTTGGGATGGGAAGGATCGGCTTTGCCTTTGGGGTTGACTCCAGGCCAGGGCTTGCAGTGGCAGTGTTGGCCTTGAGGGATGCGCTTGTAGACGGAGGCGACGTGGTTGCCGCAGCCGCCCCATGACTTGTTGCCGCAATTGGAACACGTTACTTCGTAGCACATCGGATCTTTCTTCAAGATTCAAATTGGCTAATAATTATGGGGGAAGAAATGATGGATGATGGATGGTTATGGAGGAAAAAGGGAAATATGAGGTTGTGCTATATACTTGATATAGTAAAAAATAAAGAAATTCTAAATATAGGATGGTTGAAGTGTTGGAAGTTAGAATAATATTGTTGAACAAGGAAGGGGAGTTGCTACACAAGGAATCTTCCCATTGGCGTTGAAATCCAGGGAACAATAGACAATATTCAATCCTTGGTTCGTATGTTGTAACGTGTCTGTATCTCCAAAGTTAAAATGGAAGTATTATCCGTGCCACCGCCTTGAAAAGAATATGCCAATTTCAAGTTTTATCCGCAGAAATGAATTGGTTTCCCCCTTTATAAACACTAAACTCTAATTCCTATCTAAAATAATAAATTGGTCTAAATCCTTTTTGTCCCCCACCATACTTAGCCCTTAACAGATTTACTCCAAACTATTTTGTGTTTTTTTTTCTGACTTTAATCCCCAACCTTTGAAAAAGATTTAAAAAGTTAGAAATATTTTGGTTGCATGATAAATTGATAATAGGGTTGAGGGGTATGATTACCTTGTTTTGTGATGTCCAACAATATTTGTTCTATTTTAATTGTAGTAATGATTTTTAATGATATTATTAAGGGGTCCATTTATTAAATAAATAAAAGGAGCATTTATATTAAAAATGTATTTTTGTAGAGATAAATATATATATATTTTTATGAAATTTCTTAATTTACATAATAAAAAAAAGTGGACATGCATAATTATTGTTGAATGATAAACTCCTTTTCGCTAATTGATTATCATGATGTTAATTATTATAAATGGGTTAATCAAGATTATTGTAATCATATCCCATAAGACCACTGGGATAAACTTAATTATAAGATCAATATGCTATTTCGGTATTTCCCCTTAGACTTTGCGCAGAATCACTTATGAAAATGTCAATTTACCCTATTTAATTAACCCTTCCACAGATTTATAATTATTTGCTATTGTGATTTTAAGTTGATGAGATTTTCTTGTTATGTTGAATTCCAAATCTTATTTTGTGCGAGAATTTGGTTTGGTCCGAAATTCAGTCTTTATTACAAGTTATGTTCGTTCCATCTTTAAGATATTATCTGCAAGAAATTGCAGACAAACGCATACCCGTTATATATGGGTAACAAAGAGAACCATTTGCTACATGAAAACTCATAAATTAAGACAAAAGGGCATATGCAGTGAGGCATACCAGCAATCCTTCAATACATTAATGCCACATTTTTCTTACATTTTCTTGGTGCGTTACTGCATATGTACACAACCGTAATCGTACAAACAAAACCACCAGCGACGACACGACTCACAAGCAGCATATAGCTGTTAACATTACCTATTTTCCGGGAAGAATCACAAAAGAAGACAATAGCTTCTTAAGCCGGGCTTTAATTTTCTTCTTTGAACAACAACAAACAAGTATAAATCAATCATATGATCCCTAGTTGTTGATGCTACGGTCCCAATCTGTACGGACCTCCACCAAGATAATGGCCTTCCATGTAGAGTGCTGCATTTTGTGTGTGCAAACCATCCATCACCATAAACTGCATATCTTCGGAAGGCTTCCAGTGTCGTTTCCTTTGGTTAATGAACCAATTATTTATCTGCTTCTGGTCTAAACCGGTTGACTCCGCCAATGCCACCTTCTCCGATTCCTACGCAAATAAAGCCAAAAAGATACACCACGAGCAATGATCAATAACATAACATAAATTTTTAGAAGCCTTATGTCCAAAAAAAGGTGACTAATGACTTTTGTGTAAGAAATGTGTGTACCGATGGATATGGCCACTTGTAGTGCAATTCCCACCAGCTGAGCAGCTTCTGGCGGGCGTCTTTTGGCAGTTTCCCTTTCTTCTTCTTCTTGGAAAGCTCTTGTTTGAGGCTGCTTAAGTATCCACTATACTTCTTCAAGAGGTGGCTTTTCAGCTCCCGATCTTCTGCTCTTGGATCAATCCCAGTGACATCCATGTCCCCACAGCTATTTTCATGGTCTTCATCAGATGATCCACCCTCGTACTTCTCTTTTGTTCATGCAATAAATCCGACAAAATAGATCAATATATAATTGGAAAATGAAAGTTTCTTTTGTTAACACATGGTTTTGGGCACATATGAATACAGTTCCCCATTAGGGTAATGAAAGTTTCTTGTCAATTTGCATTTGCTTTTGTTATGGGTTCCAAGTTAAACCTAAATTTGTTATACTGGTTTATCTATCCTCAACAAGTGAGGTTGTCCTCGATCCGACGTTTTACTAAGAAGAATACATTCATGGCGCTTGTATGATTTTTAAGAGTGTTTTGCAATATTGTTTTTATTTGGCTTTAGAGAGTGAGAGAAAAATGAATAGTAATGGGACTAATAAATATTATATAAAAGAGAAACAAAAAATAAAAAGAAGTGTGGGTTGAAAAGTGTATTTTTTAATGAGAATGCATCCAAACACTAATACATTATTATATTTTGTATCGAACACTATGATTGGGAGTAGACCCAACCAATCATCAAGGGACTTAAACATTACAAGAGATTAAAAATGAACATTCGATCATGAATCCAATTGACCTAGAAAGGGACTAGAA
>MAYD01771353.1:0-14434 GCA_001909325.1 Ruellia speciosa
AGGCAGCGAAGATGGATGGAATTGGTCAAGGATTACCACATTTGCAGAGCATGATAAGTGGGGGCTGGCTTAAGTTGAGGCAGATGCATTGCAATGGGTGGTGTGCTGAGTTGTGTCACAAATAGTAGAGTAGCTTGGGTATTGTTTGACGCGTGTATAGATACGACAAGTAGTACCGTATAGAAACACGTAAGACACCATTGTGAGCTTGCGTGTGTTGAAAACATACGCGAGGGGGTTCAAGGTGGTTTGTTGAATGAAATTGATGGATTAAATGGACAATTTGAAATTGCCATTGCTTTTCTTTAAAGGTGCATATCTCTAAAATGTGTATCCACGACATTATATATTGTGGCATGTTTTAAATTATCATTGGTGAGTATGTTGAAGATATTCCCAATTGGTCATCATGTGATTTTTAAATTGCATATTTAATTAATTCAATGTTTGTTTCTTACTTAGTCCCACGACTAATATGCTGCTCATGCATCGCAGGTTTCGACAGGGCTTGAAGGAATTACCTCTGGCTCTAAATGGACTTGAGAATCATTGAGATTTCTAGGTATTTTTTGAGAATGAGGGAACATTATCTAATTTAATTTACTTGTTATTATTCTAATTGCTTGCTTTAAATTTCTGCCGTTATTATTTATATACTTGACTCGTTTCGTAAATTAGTTATTGTAAACCTGAACAATATAAAAATTTTCTTAGAATCGATTTGTATTTAGTGACCGAGGTCTTAGTGTGAAACATTTCATTTAATTATTTAATCGACTTATATTAAATAGCCGAAGTCTCGGTTTGAGGCACGTATTTTCTTTTAACAGACATTGAACATTGGCATGTAATAATTATTTTGTGAATTATGTGATTATGTGCTACTGAGTTGTAATTGAGCTGTGTTCAGATGGAACCAGTTTCCTAAAATCCAGTGTACTCTGATTAAGGAGATAATTTAGCTTGAGCACCCCGGGTTACTTTGGGATTAGGTGATAAAATCCCTTAGTAAGTTGAGTGTGGCGGTAGCATTTCCAGTTGTGGAAAAATAGGACGTTACACTCATAGTTTACGATTACCATCCAGGTTTGCTTCTTATGAAAATAGATATATAAAAGTAAGACGATGACAAATGGATTGGTGGAACGATACAAAGCTCATTTTGTAGCAAAAGGGTTTACTCAAGAGTATGGCATTGACTATGAAGAATCATTTGCACCTGTTGCTTGACTCACATATGTTCGTAGGTTAATTGCCATTTTAGTTGTCAAGAAGAGGCAGCTATCTTAGATGGACGTTAAAAATGCATTTCTAAATGGCAATCTTTCTGAAGAAGTATACATGAAGCCACCAATAGGTCTTGATTACCCACTAAATACTATTTGTCGATTGGAAAAGGCTTTATATAGCCTCAAGAAAGCTCATCAAGAATGGTTTTTCAAATTTTGCTCGAATATTTATTAGTTTGGCTTCCTCTCTGGTTCTTATGATCATGCATTATTCATCCGAAAAAGTGAGCGTGGTACTATTTTCTTGTTACTCTATGCGGAGAATATGATTATTATAAGTGACAATGTGCGATCCTTGTAGGATTTCTAATGTCAAGCATCATCTTAGTCAACATTTTAAAAATGAAAGATCTTGGGCGAGTCACTTATTTTTGGGATTGGAAATCTCATCTGATGAATTTGGATATAATCTTTCGCAATCCAAGTATGTCATAGATCTTTATCTTGTGCAGGCATCTCTGATAACAAAATAACTTCTACTCCAATAGACTACAATTTTAAGCTTACTCCTATAGATGGGACACATCTATTTGATCCTACTTTATATCGTCAATAGGTTAGTAGATTAGTCTACCTCACTGTTACTCGGCCTAATATAGCATATGTGGTATATATTGTGAGTCATTTTATGGATGATCCCCATACCACTCATTATACTACATTGCTTCACATTCTTCGTTATATTTAAGGCACTTTATATGACGGACTTCATTTCTCTTGTGATTCTTCTCTAGAGCTTCAGGCATATATAGATGCTGATTGGGCAGGAGATCAGACCGATCGACGTTCTACAATTAGCTTTTGCTTCTTTTTTTGGTAACTTTCCTCATATCACAGCGAAGTAAAAAAGCAATCTAGTGCTTCTCGTTCAAGCACGGAAGCGGAATGTTGTGCTCTAACTGATACAACTTGTATGGTACGAGGATTACTATCAGATATGAGTGTCAGCCAGTCTCATCCTAGGACGATTCATTGTGATAGCCGTTGTGCTATTCAAACTCCTCATAATGATGACTTTCATGAGCGATCAAATTATATAGAAAATGATTGTCACTTTGTTCGTAAACACCTTCGCATGGTACCCTTCACTTGTCTCTGTTTGTATTGAAGATCAATAAGCCGAGATATGTTTTCAATGTCTCAAAAACCTGTCCGTTTTATTGATTTTGTGTGCAAACTCAAGTTGATTGCATTACTATCTTGAGTTTGTGGGGCATCTGAGAATATATAATAATAAATAATAGAATATCCAGTAAATATTAGAATATTTCATTTAACTCTCTGTATTCATTATTCAGATTGAATAGCTTGCATAAATATACTTGATAGTATTGTATTATAGATATGTAACACATGATAATCAATTAGAGCTCTCAATCGAGTTGTGTCGTGTCGGATTATATTTTTAAACGGGTTGAAACATCCAATCCTAACCTTACCGTTTATTAAACGTGTCGGGTTCGTGTTGACCCGTATACTTTGCGTGTCGGGTTCGTGTCGAATTAGCGCGCCGTGTCAGTTTTTGTTAACTTTACTTTGCTCAATATGTGGAGTGGGATGAGTTTCAATTTGGGCTTTTAGAATGTATGGGCTAATAAATTATAAAATTAATATAAATGTATTTATATACATGAGATTATAAACTCTATTTTTTTATATAAATAATAAATTAATAATTAGTATATGATAAACGGGTTATCATGTCGGGTTCGTGTTGAAAGCCTCAACCCTAACCCGACCCATTTATTAAACATGTCGGGTTCGTGTCGAGCCGTATACTTAATTGGATCGAAACATTTGACCCAAACTCATTTATTCCATATGGGGTTAGCGTGTCGTGTCAGTTTTTACCATCTCTATAATCAATATTATTATATTTTCTTCAATTGTCAATAAAAATTAAATTTGGGGAATTGAATAAGGGCACATTGATATTTTCACCATTATTGTTAATAACCATGAAAATTCTTATCACGAAGATTAAAGGGAGAAAGAGGGAGTATATTTAAAGAATAGAAGTAATACTAAAACACAATATTAGCTAATGGGAATCCATATTGGATATTGTGTTTGTGTTACTCTAAAGTCCACACTATGGTTTTAATGAGGGCATTTTAGTCATTTTCAATAATTCCTTAATAAATACTATGAATTTTTCAAAGTGACAATTAAAAATGTATGTAAAGGGTGGTTAGATTATGCATCAAACAATCACATCACCACATATGGAGGGACAATGGCAATCTAGAGCTAATTCAATAACAGTGGGCAGGGCAGCATATGTCGCCAACCTCTTGGAATGTAATTAAGGTGACAACGTCATCTCATAAAATCTCAAAGCTTCATAAAAATTTTAGTGGAATATAATTGAGTTAATTGGCATGTATAAACATTTTTTACCCATAAAATCAATGAGTGGGTCAAGTTTAAATTGAGATTAGAATCTTTTTACCTATATTCATTACTTGACCACAAATTAATTACTTTACTCTCCATAATAATTGAATTAAAAAAAAAACTAAAGAAAAAGAAGAAAGGAACAAAATTACAAAAGTAAAAATATATCAAGTATATTACAAAAATTACAAACTTGCTCGTGGTGTTTGGTTGTACTTCTTAAGTGCTTTTGTGGTATTTTTTTTAATTTTTTTTTATTAAATTTCTGCAGAAAAGATATTTTATGTGTATGTGACATGTAAAGTCTACACCCAAAATGATCAAAATACAAAATTGAAAGAATACACCCAAACATGGCACATTACCACAAAATTCCTCAAAGACGACAAATTTATAGTTGGTGAAAATATTTCAGTATTATCACCATAATTGAAATATATTGTCACTATAAAATTTTGTTGACAATAATTTCAAAATAAACTGTTACCAAATACAGTAAGTGATATATATTTGGTAGTAATTAATGATGTTAATGTAATAAATATGATTGTTAAGTTACTAGTAAATGAATCTGGCGACAACTTTTCAATATTGTTGTCACTTACTACGTATAAAAAGTAACAAAATAAAATTCTTATCATGTATTAATATTTTGTTGTCACCAAACACCATAATATTTTTATAGCGGCAACTGTGCTCGTAAAAATTTGGCTAGATTGATGTTTTCCTAGCTGGTCGTAGGTGAATTGATGCATGGGAAGTGCACACACTTCTCCCTTGGAAAGTAAAACTACAAAGTACAAACCCGTGCCTCTATATAGGATTTGATTATATATCTTGAGAAGGAAATAAAATAGGATCAAAACTTGGGCATATATAAGGCATAGATTATATATAGCATTGGGCATCGGTAATGGAAAATTGATGCAGCCATTTAAGTTGATGAAACAGAGAGCTAAGCAAGAGAAATGTCCTTGTGGATGTAGTGAACCCCTTCATCTCCCTGCACCACATGCCCATTGCCTCTCACAACCCTACATACAGTCATTATTCCACATTATTCACCAAATATTAAACCATTTAATTTCATTCAATTCCAATTCCAACTCATGTTTAATCCTGTTTATTTTGCCTACCAAATACTTTCTCTATATCGTAAAAGTTGCAACACTTTTTTTTTAAAAAAAAATTCTCTTCCTACTTCAATTAAAAAAATATTCTTATTTTCTCTCCACATTCGCTGCTTCTCTCTCTCTTTTTCACTTTTCTTTTAAAATCTCATGTCAAAAGTAAGCGTTGCAACTTTTACGATACAAATGAAATATAAACTAGTATCACTTCACTTTCAAAAGAAACAAAAAAAATACTAATATATATATATATATATATATATATATATAGTTGATATTCCAATCCATACCACTTGGTTGTTAGCAGTCCTTCAACTCCTACGGGGCCTCGGGCATGGATCTTGCTTGTGCTAATCCCAACCTAATCCATCCATTCAGAGAGTACAAAACCAAGTTATATCATCATCAATGGATAAACCCTTTAATTATTACATACACATATAAGTAAACATATAAATAGATCACATAAGTTGTCATATAATGAGAATAACATCTTCTTTACCACAATATGCTTCTTCAATCAAAATAAATTTTAATTTACACTTTAACCTTAATAGTTTATGACATTAAAAGAGTTCATATTTTTAAACTAAAAATAAGTGACACACGTGGTATACAACTATTTGTAGTACAAAAGATCTCTCTCGGCATAAAAATGCTACACTTTATTACCAAATTTTCTTTATACCATATATCCAGCATTTAGCCATACCATCATTTATAACGATAACAGTAAGAAGTCCCTAAACTTGGACTCTTTTTCTAGTGTATGTACCTCTGCACCGAGGCCAAAGCGCATACCGTCACAAAACCTCGTGCTAGCATTGTGAAAAACCGCAGCGCTGCAGTGAAGGACAGACACAGGATAATATAAGTCATGTTGATATGAACTGGCTACGAATGTTTCCATACATTTAGTCCTATAACTTAACCGTATTTCACATTTGATCCTATATGTTTTGTGTTGGCATCATCTGTCAAAATAACTTTTTCATTGTCTTACAATCGATCATTTTCAAATTCAAACACTCAAGAAGTCGATTGTTAGTACATGGCACCACAGGAGAATGTAGCATAGCTAATCATAGCCATTGACTGAATACTCAAATGTTTAAATTTGAAAATGATTGATTGTAAAAAAATAATCATATAAATGGTCAAGTATCACAAATAGTGCCAGAAGTACACTAATTTTATCACAATTAGTCCCAAGACAGTTTAAGACCAACTAATTACAAAATTTGCTTACGTGATAGGTTCCCTAATAAGTTGTCTTAAAGTAACAACCGTCGTATCAGCAAATTTCATAATTAATATTTCTTAAACTGCGTTGAGATGGATTGTAATAAAAATTTGTGAACTTGATCGAGGACTATTTGTATTTGTGACAATGAACAACTTATAGAATCAGTTGTGAATCGCAGACAAGTTATCGAATGAATTTGCCAATTTCTCCCACATTTATGCTAAACAAAAACTTATAGGACCACATGTCAAATATGATTAAGTTACTGGATGATTGATGAAATTATTCAGTTTTCAGTTATTTTGACCTGTCGACGTGATGTAAGAAATACTCTGCAGCTTCGTTGTCTTCCGTGACGATGCAATCAGTGTGGCCACTGCAAAGTTTTAACTAGTGATCACATTGCAAAGGCAGATTGTGGTTTGGAAAGGGGGAATATAAGGGAAGTAAAAATTCAGGTGACATGCCTTCCGTGTTTGCGTATGTGTTCAACAGCAGCTTCCACGTCGTCCACAAACTCAATCGTGCAAGCCCTTGAGTTGTACTCGTGATGGAACGATGCAGCCTGCGAAAGGTTCAGCAGGGAACTTGCTCGAGGCCCACCATATAGTGCAACACCTGCAACAAAAAAGAACTTGTCGATATATGTAATTTTGAGTGCCGGTAAGGAGATGCATTGAATTATTACCTCCATGGTTAAGTTTCACTATAAGGTCTTGAAAGCCTCCCGAGCCCGACAGGTCATTGTGAACCAGAAGTGTCTCCTGAAGAAATGTACTGCGATGAATTATAGTTGGGGATGCGCGCGATCAAAAGGATTCATTTTGGGATATATTGTGCATACCATAGCATTGCACGCCGCAGGATAATCCAGCTTGGAGTCGATAATAATGTTTCTCGCCTTTTCCATATTTGCTGATTTATCGACATAAACATGGCAGATTCCATCTGACATATAATTAGAAGCATCTATAGCATGACTTAACTGTAAAAGGAAAATGAAAGAAGTTCGAAATGTCTAAAAATTTTCATACCAGAATGACCAAGAACAGGAATTTTCGTTGAAGCCCTGATCTCAGAAACGAGCCGGTTGCTACCTCTTGGTATGACAAGGTCTATGACATCGTGGAGCTGATGCGAATAAAATGTGTTCAGGAACTACAGCTATTTACAATATGGAGAATGCATGCATCGCCAAATGATAAAGTCGCGCCCTGTGCTACGCTTACCTTGAGCAAATCAGGAATCTCTTCTTTCGAAGTCACTAGTCCTATAATTCTTTTACCAACAGTTTCAGGAATGGCATCGGTAATTATCTAAAACAGAAGAAGAATGGTTCGTGATCAGTTTGGGGAGGCAGAAATGAAAATTAGCGTGCGAAGCTAATCAAAACAGGCAAAACAAGAAGCCACAAAACTCACTTGATGGAGGATTGCGTTTGTTCGCCTAGCTTCTTTACCTCCTTTCAGTAGAAGTCCATTGCCACTCCGAATAGCTAGTGAAGCAATCTATTGCATAAAGTTTTGATACGTATATAAATGCACGATGACACTTCCCCGAATCCAACTATATAAGACGCTACATTACCTGAACTAATGCATCAGGACGAGACTCAAAAATAATTAGCAGAACACTCAAAGGGCAGGTAATCTTTTCTAAGATGAGCCCATCTGCGATCTGTGTGAAAGATTAACAAGGAAAAGTAATTGTTATACGGGCCACTTCAAAAGATCAATTCATGTAAATTGCCAAGATCTCATACTAGACATACCTCAGTTCTTCTCAACACCCTACCAATTGGTTCCTCCATGTCTGCAACAGTACGAATGGATTTTACCAGACTCGTGATCTGGCATAAACCATGAAAACACAATATTGAAAATTCATTGTTCTCAATGAAATAATGAAAGCGGACAAAAGAAAACTTGCCTTTGCTGGGCTCAACACTAAACGGGAATTTAATGATTCCTCGTATCCAGCCATCTTAGCAGCTGCAACATCAGCTTGATTCTCAACAGTAATTAAAGATTCTTTCTCGGCTAATGCATCCGCAACATCTAACAAAATTTTTGTCCTCTCTTCAGAAGAAATACTCTGCGGAAAAGATGTCATGCATTATCTACTGAAACTAACAAAGGATTGTAGACAGTATGATGTTTCACCTGTAGGCGCACGGAGCACTCCCTGGCTGCAACTGCCATGTCCCGTGCAGTAAATTCATCATGTGTAGTCCATGTATGTGCATTTTTGTGGAACAGAGTACCAACGCGTTGTCCTTCTAGCAATTTAGCGATATTGCCTGCAACAAAACCACTTCCAAAGAAATGGACATACGATCAAGGAAGATTTTATAACTCCATGTGCCAGAATGACCAGAATGCGATAGCAGATACCTGGCTATGATTACCGGCGTACCACTCTCTGCAGCATTGATAGCAGCCTTCACTTTAGCAGTCATTCCTCCCCTGCCCACCCGGGATTTATTGCCAAATGTTACTACTCCTTGATGTTTTTGTTTGATGTATGTAGATATCAGCTTTGAGTTGGGGTCTCTTGGAGGACCAGTGTAAAGACCATCCACATCACTCAACAATACCAAAAGGTCAGCGTTTAGTTCAAGCGCCAACAGAGCTGCCAAACTATCATTATCCCAAAAGATACCTGTTGAATCCTGTCAATAGACATCCTAAGCAGAATGAATGCAAACTTCAATCGAACATTAAAAAAGAAAGAAGAAAAAAGAAAATGATTCTCGAATTCACCTCATATGGAGCTCGTCTTGTGCTGATTGCATCGTTTTCATTGAAGATAGGAATGCTCCTTAGAGATAACAATGTATTCACTGTATGTGAAAGCTGTGTTCTGAAATCTGGACTTTTGAAGTCATTATCTGTAACCAGAAGTTGGGATGAAGTAACATCCAACTGAAAATGTACAAAAAAGGAAAGTTTTCCACATAAGCGTTGTTGAAAATTTATCGTTGCAATATGGAAAGCTATAATCATGCAATTCATTGTTGCCTGGCCAAATAGAGAATCGTATAGCGCCATAAGGCCATTCTGTCCGACTGCTGCACAAGCTTTTCCATCTATTTCGACTTGTGGTTTTTGTAAGTCTGCAAAACTGCCAGACAACTCGGATTTGTCAGCAAACAAAAACTCGCATTAGCAATCCAGAGTTTTTTAAATAAGATACATATTTAAGCCAAAGTCGAAACAGTTATTAATCAGGCGAAACATTTACGACAAATGCAAAACCAATGCACCTGCTGTTTAAAAGTTTCCGATACTTGAGCCTTTGGCGACCAGCTCCAACAGCGCCCGATGTCACTAAAATTATTTCATAGCCTTGAGAATTCAGCGCTTCAAGCTGAGTGATGAACATACAATGATACAAATCAAATTAGTCGAACAATAGCAATAAACATTTTAGGATCACACAAAGAGGATATGAAACAAACCTGCTCAAAGATATCGCCTACTCGGCCAACAGCCAATCGTCCATCACTTCGCGTGACGACAGCAGTGCCTACCTATGACGTAAAGGAAGAAAGTGAACAAGACATAAATACTGGATGAATCATCCTTAGATTTCTCAGATGATGCAATAATGAATGACATAAAAATGGAATTAAAAAGAGCATAAAGGCAGGCAGAAGAAAGTAAATAAAAATTGAACCTTGAAAACAACACGCTTGACATTCTTGATAAAAGCTCTGGTAGGATCCATAATACTAAGAACGAATAAGCATGAACATGCGCAGATGCGATCTGAGTGTGGGTATTAAAAGAAGAATTACGGAAGGTGGGCAGTTGGCACTTGCGGCGGGAAACTTGGAGCTATGACCTCGCCACTTGTCTCCTTCCCCTTCTCAATCTTTGCCTCTGTACAAAAACCGGGTACGATTGGAAAATGGAATTTCTTTGGGGATTTTTCATTTTCAGATTTTCAGATTTGGGAATACTATTTAATAAACCATTTAACACATTCCACAAACCTATTTTACATGAATATATCAAACAATCTCATGCTAAACGGGAGTGGTTTGGGTGCTGATTTAGCCCTGCTCAATGTGTTCATTCTGGTCATTTCAAATTCTTATGTAATCAAACTAAAATCAATAAAAAAATACATACCTAATATGAGTTGGTTATTGACATAATTAACAACCAAAAATTTTATTGCGGATATTTTTAGAATATATATCACATTAATATATGATTATTATGTTGAATTAAATATATTGTACAAAGTTTTAGTAATGCAGGATTTTCATTGAATATATACAAAAATTAATTGCAATGTGATACACAAAAAAAGAATTTTTTTTATTGTGGAAATTAAATATACGGGCAACGGAATGATTTTGTTTGTTATTCTTTTTCATTGATTTAGAATTAATTCATAGTTATTCTTTTCAATTTTTCTCATTGATCTAGAATTAATTTTTTTTATTGTGGAAATATACGGTGTATTAGTATTTTGCTTACTTTGCTGTTTAGTGGGGGAGTGACGTTAAACTATTTTTACTTACTCATACTGATGTGTCGATATATGTTTATAATGACATGGCATTATTATCTATTTCGTGGTTATTCATCATTATTCGAAATCTTGATAACATATTAATGACTATATACATATGTATATATACATAAATATATATATACATACAATTACATGTGTTGTCTCGTTTTGGTTGGTTTTGGTATGAAATGGAAGAACACAATGCTGTAAAATTAGAAGACGCTTATCAAGAACAATTTATCAAACACGTATATTGGTTCAATCCTAGCTTCATCATGTGATCTATAAATAATTAAATGTGATACCAATCATATACATCGTGATCCATTCATTTATAAGACAATAAAGTTTGTTTTTTAATCTGTCCATATAATAAAAAGCATATGTCGTTCATGCGTTGATATTGTGTACAAATTGAGAACCCATGGTTGTACACAAATATACAATATACAGTGTATGCCTCGTTCACGCACAAGAAAGTTACACTTTTCAATTCATCAAAATCTTGTGATCAGAAGAAAAGAGAGTATCACGTTTAGTCATTAAATGGTCACAATCACAACATAAAATGATCACTATAAAATAAAAACTAACATGCAGCAGCAGACCTTTATACGGCCTCTCAATTGTTCTGCTTGCACTGGGGTCAGCACCCTTTACTGCATCGTTTGATTTTGACATATTTGTACATTATGTGCAATAACAAAAAGAACAATATCAACCAAACCACACAATCGAAAAAATTGGGCAACTCAACTCTATAATTGTATCATTAATCTGACTATGGTTTGTACAGATTATGACTTCAGTATACACATGCTACATATTATGACTTCAGTATACGCATGCTTTGGATAATATGTATGATTCAATCATGCATCATTGGTTTACTCACCTCTGCCACATGATTCTGAACCATTGCTTATATATTCAACGTCCTTCACAGCAATGTTATCTCCTGAATGGGATTTATGTGTTCCTTAGTATGATATATGTGATTTGCCACCCAACTATTGTGATTAACATGAAAATACCATGAGACAAAAAAACCATGCATTTAGAAATCGTACATAAAATACCTTCATATCCGCCACAAACTTTTGGACCATTGCCAATATATTCAAGGTCCTTCACAGCTATGCTATATTCTGAAAATGGGACTTCTGTGATCATTAACAGTATATTTGTGATCCAGCACCCGAATATTGTGATCAACACTAGAATACTACAAGACTAATGAACCATGTCTGTACGGAATTGTGCAAAAAATACCTTCATATGCGCCGAAATGATCATGGTTTATGTTGTATGCAGTGTGGCCGCTAGCACCACCGGGGTTGTTGACACTACCAATTTATTCCCATCTCTTTGAACAGCATGTTAAGATCGAAGAATATACCCATACTCGTATGTATTTTTATGATCGAGGTAGTTAGAACTTTACATAATGAACTTTTTGTGCACAAAATATAGATACAAGAATACAAATTGTACCAGTAAAAACACCACAATACAATTGAACAAAAAAATTAAACTTTACTACTCAAAATATAAACCTACGTCCGACCGATGAAGATGAAACTTAAAAATTAAAATTAAGATGAAAAATGAATATGAAAGATGAACATGAATATGGAGAACTGTCTATCTCCCAATGATTCAATTTCGTTTGACAATTTTCATTGATATGTGAATGAGATTATTGCAATTAATGCCAATTATAACATATATTAACTTCTTGATTCATATTCCATATTTATTACATGATTTGTTGGATAACTGTTAAATAATTTTGGAAACTGTTAACACTTGAAATGTAAGAATGGTCGTGACTGTCATGAACCACGGCCATGAGGGAAGGTCGATAAGAGAATCGGCCAACGAGCTAACGCAGAGGGTTGTTGAGGTGGTCCAAAGAGCATGGAAAGGCCAATGAGACAAAGCCGAGGTCCAAAGCGGCTTCGCACTAAAGAATTTGGCCAAACTAAGGTACGGTCGAAAACACAAGTGGGAGGGCCCTGAAAGCCAGAGAAGGACCGGGGATCGATCCAGGAGGGGTTGGGCCGAGGAGTTATTACAGAAGAGGAACCTGTAATACCCTGTATTTCAGGTATAATTAATTCGGATTTAACTGGGAATTAAACCGGATTATTTAGGAAACTCTAAAATTCTGTGTAAATTTCGCGGATTGAATTATCGAGGGATAATTAATTCAGGCATGTGAAATTAAGGGGAATGGATCGGATGAACAGAGTGGTGTTGTCACCTTGAATTAAATTAATTTGGAGAAGAAAATCCAAATTGATTAAATTAGGCTTGGGCCTAATTAAATTAAATTTGAAAATATCTAATTTAATTCTGGATGTATAGTGAACAGTATACAGTGTGGGCGACACTTAGAAAATTTTGGTGTTGTAATTTAATTAAGTCCAGGAGGGCTGCAGTTAGTAAAACTTGAATTGGAGTTAATAGAAACCTAATTCTGGTTGTTTAATTAATTAGCAGGAAATAATTAATTAATTATAAGGGCTACACTTAGTAAAATAAATTTGGACTTCACATTTGAGTGATGAAATAATTGGAGTTTAAGACCATAAGCCAGCAGAAGGAGACTTGAAGCAGAAACTGCAATAGAAACAGTAATGGCGAGAATTTGGCAAGTATTTTTTATTATACAAAATACTCGCCATTGACTCCAATTCTCGACATTTTTTGGGAAACCATTCCAATACTCATTACAAGGCTCCACACAAAATTTGGTAGGATTTGGACACCTCCTTCTTCAGTGGCGAGAACTTGGCTAAATATTTTTAAAATAGAAAATACTCGCCATTGACTCCAATTCTCGACATTTTTGGGGTACACATTTCTAATACCTTAAATTAATGATTCACATCATTGCTTTGCATTTTTTACTTCTCTTTTCCACTCGCCCATGTTAAATGGACCTCCAGTACATGTAATACTTGGTCAATGCTTCTCTAAACTTGATTTGGGTTTTTCTTAATAATCCAAATAAATGGAAATAAACTTATATGCAAGTATAAATACCCTTAAACACTCAATTAGAGTTTTCAGCCGCATTACCCATTACCCACAATTATTCCCCAAACGATTTCATCTTATTTTTCTGTCATCTTCTTCCTCTCGGCAAACTGCATCCGATCGGAATTATTGGGCAAGGCCGATTCATCCAATCGATTCCACAAACCAAGGTAATAATCAATGAGAGTAATTGTTTCAGATTATTTTAATCCGATTGATTAGATTATTTTCTCAAAACCTTGCAATCGTTCCTGTGAAATCGGCAATGGATTTTGGCAATTTTCTGCTTAAATGATATTCGAATTTGATTATTTAAAATGGGTTAGAAACTCGTTATGATTTTTGTTCCTGTTATTGAATAGGATAATTATGATTTGATAGCGTTTATCAAATCCCATGTCATTTGGGGATTTCTGCCGAATGGATTAATTTCACACGATTGTGAATTAAAACATGGTGGGTGATAGAAACACATTTATTTTGATGATCTATTTTTTATTAATTGAATAGGAACTTAAATTGGTAATGTTCATGAAATTCCATGAGGTTTATTGATTTTCAGATGTGTTAAACTATTCACTGTTTTGGGAATATAAAACTTGTGATAATAGAAACCCATAGATTTTGTTATTTTGATGATAATAATGATTAGGGGAATATATTTCCATGGAATTCAGTAATTTTGTATTGATCAAGAGTTTCTGTTAATGGAACAGTTTGCACATGATCGAGCAAAATGATTTTTGATTGGTGTATATGATAATATGTTTTAGAACAAATTGCAAACTTGTTGTTTTGGA
>MAYD01771375.1:0-15157 GCA_001909325.1 Ruellia speciosa
TTTATGGGAGGGTATAAATTAGGGTTTCGTTTTGGGATATGCGATTCATTTGATATTTCGATACTCTTTTCCCTAGTACCCTAGAATTCATTTGAACGCCTCTTATGGGGTTATTCAGCAGACTTTCTCAATACATTTACTGTGTTGTTTGCAGCGTGGGTGCTTGAATCTTTGAAATGCTTAAGGAAGAAGAGAAGGATCAGGCATCCGGTTGGAGGTTCACGAGGTCTGCGTCGTGGACTGAACGTCCACCAAGAAAGTCAAATAATCCCAAGCCACAATGGAACAGCAAAGCACGGGCCTGTTTGCCACCGCTTCAGCCTCTTTCCATCGTCAGACCAAGCATGGACGAATGGCCGAGAGCTGGGTGTGATGATCTCGGCATATGGCCTAGTCCTCGAACTCCTGGTGCAAAGCCTGGATCGACAACACCCCGCGAGAATTCAACTTCTGAGCAGCATCCAATAGAATTTGAATTTAGGAAAGACAAGCTTGCCTTTTATGACAAGGAGTGCTCTCGAATTCTGAATCATATATATTTAGGAAGCGATGCAATTGCAAAGAATAGGGAAATTCTTCGTCGGAATGGGATCACTCATGTGCTCAATTGTGTGGGGTTTGTTTGCCCAGAATATTTCAGGAATGACCTTGTGTACAAGACTCTTTGGCTGCAGGACTGCCCGTCGGAGGATATTACAAGTATTCTCTATGATGTGTTTGATTATTTTGAAGATGTTGAAGGACAAGGCGGGCGTGTACTCGTTCACTGCTGTCAGGGGGTGTCTCGATCAGCTTCTTTGGTCATTGCATATCTTATGTGGAAAGAGGGACAGAGTTTTGATGATGCTTTCCAGCATGTCAAAACAGCTAGGGGTATTACTAACCCCAATGTGGGATTCGCTTGCCAGCTTTTGCAATGTCAGAAGCGTGTACATGCTCTTCCTGCAAGCCCAACTTCGGTGCTTAGGATGTATCGAATGGCACCTCACTCACCATATGATCCCCTTCACCTTGTGCCAAAATTGTTATGTCAACCAAGTGTGGACAGACTTGATTCCCGTGGAGCTTTCATAATCCACATTCCTTCGGCTTTATATGTCTGGATTGGGAAGCAGTGCTCCCAGGTGATGTCTGAAAATGCCAAGGCGGCTGCCTCGCAAGTTATCCATTATGAGAAGGTCCAGGGTCCAGTTATACCTGTTAAAGAAGGTGAGGAGACACCCAAGTTCTGGGATGCTCTCAGTTACAGAAAAGATTTAGCAGATCCCTTGAATGAAATGCCTGAGGAAAGGAGGTCCTCTGCAGGGTCTGTCAATCAATGTGCTGATCAAAGGAAACTTGATGAGTATGATCAGGATTTTGAAATTTTTCACAAAGCCCTTGCTGGTGGGGTTGTTCCCCCCTTCCCATTGTCAAGATCCGCATCTGAGACATGCCTTCCTGCTAGGGAAAATGGTTGGGACAGAGTGAGAAGAAATATTCCCAATCATATTGTAAAAGAAATTGTTACCTGTGCTAAGCTTAAACTAGAATCTAATGCCTTGCAGATACGTGATGGCTTGGAGACAATGGATGCATGTAAAGAGCTTGAAGAGATTGCCTCACCTTCTGATCTCTCAATGCCCCCAAGTGGTCGATGTGATTCACCCGATTCATTTGCATCATATGTAATTAATGGCAGCTCAGATTGGCCAAAACATGGAGTAAAAGGAGTGCGATTTCCCGCTACCCTTCCTGACATTTCACTTTCTCATTCTCCATCTTTCAATTTGGTGGATTCTTTTTCTTCCTTTTTTGTTAGTAAACCGAAATCCTATTCCACATCGCCATCTATTTCACCCTCAACATCTGATTATTCAAGTTTGTTTACCTGCTCGCCCTCATCATCAGACTTTTCATTTGTATCTAGTCAGCCATCACCTTGCAGACCTGAATCCAGAGATGATCCGGGTAATAGTGGTCCTCTAATGGAAAGTTCTTGTTTTATAGATGAAAGTACACATGTGCTTCATAATGTGATGTTGCCTCCATCAGAGGTGACTATATCGACCTGTCATGTTTCAAGCACGGCAGGTTTGTGTTCGACCATTGGTGAAAGTTCACAATCCCTTATGAAGTATAAGGGAACCAGCTTTCCCCCTATGATGATGTTGCCCGTTATTGATGAGGTTTCTCAAATTTCAGAGAATTCCACTGAACACGGCAAAGATGAGGCGGTGGATGTTCAGTGCTGTAACTTCAGCTGTGAGCTATCTTCTGACATGGATGGAGAAAAGCCTATTTCAAAAGCAAATGAAGATGTTGCTGATGCTGGAGTTTTGAGCAGATTACAGGATAACAAGAAGTATGGTGTAGTTCATCTTACAGAAGATGACATATCTAATAAAATTACCAAAGTGACTAATCTATTATTCTACAAGTGGCCCTGTATGCATAAAGTGGGCATGTGTAGATCCGTTTCTGTTATGCTTATTCCTGCTGTAAGTTTTGGCAGAAAAATTGCTGATGCTTTATATATATGGATAGGGCATAATGCATCATCAAAAGGAAGCCATAATCATTTGATCTGCGATGAGCTCAAACATGAAGATGATCATACCCATGGGGAGTCAATTACCCACACTCGTCTCGCTGAGGAGGTTTTTTGTGAAGACACTCATATTAAGGTAGCTAACTCTTAAATGGAAATAATACCTGCTGCTAATCATTTTGCAATTGGATTTGTGGGCTTGTGTGCGTGGGGCCATGCATCTTCAAAGCTGAATGATGTGGGAATCTATATGTTTTGAATATTTTTTAAATGAGAAGCCTGGGTAGAAGGACAAATATATATTATTAATATTTGTTCAATAGAAGATGTTTTTGTTTTACATTATGGAAAGGTGTGCCCTTGTTTCTTGTCAATCTTTGGAGTTCGACTTAGGAGTTAGGACCTGTTACATCGGGTTAAATAGGACCAGAATTATTCCACAGGGCTGTTCTTTAATTCTTATAGACTGGGTGCCAGATTGATTCAATGATGTTATTTAGTTTTGGGGAAAGTGTGCTTGGCTGAAGAAATTGTCACATTGGTATATGTTTCTCTGTTCTTTTAATTTTACTTACCAAATGGGTTATGCATTAAAAATTTAGGGTAGACTGATAAAAAATATACTCCTGTCACCTGTAACACGTTGATCCCCTAAAGAGTAACTGATGAATGTGTAGCGGATTTTGATTATATATCTTCAGTGCTGTAGATGTTCTAAGGTGGATAACTATGGTGGCTGACTGAAACTTGGAAGAAGTTGTTCTCTTATTGTTAGATTCTTACCCTTAAGATTGGTAAGCCTTTCTGTGATAATATGCTAAAATATTAGGTTAATTATGCCAGGATTGTGTGTTCTTGTATTAAAATTTTATAAATTTATTTAGTGTTTTGGTGGTGGAAGTCGTTATCCTATTTTGTTTGGATTTTATTAAACTTTTCATATACTCTTGGTCAAGATTAGAGTGTTCTACTGTATTATTTAGTTCGGCGAGGAAATTTGATAATTTTTTTCTCACATGATACAAGAGACGTGTGGTGGCATCATTATTAGACCTCCTGCTACAGCAATTAATAAGTGTGATCTCATAATCCCAAAAACATTGGCTGTTGCGTCTTGAAAGCATTTTGTGAGAAAATTCAAAAGTTGATGCCATAATAACTGAAACTGAAAGTCTATGTAGCCTGATAAGTTTATATGGCTGAATGGAGCCTTTCGAGTTATGTTGCCTAGAGAGTTACTTCTGCAGGCTGAATCTTTTCCTTCAAATGTATTAACAGAAAAAATCATCAAATTTATAGTAAAGAGTGCCATGATGTTCATCCGATTGTAGTGAAGTTCTTGGATTTGCTTTCTCATGTTTCAGATAGTTGAGGAAGGTGAGGAACCAGAGGAGCTCCCAGACTGCCTTGCCAGCTTCTCGTAAGACAAGGATTGAGACAGGGTGGGGCCAAGTGAAGGTGGTGAATATGCAGGTTGGGGAGCTATTGAGATTTGAACACATGGGTGCAGCGGCTCCATTGATTCCGAATGAGGACAAGTTGGCAGTTATGCTCGTATGAAGATCCAAGGAGAGGATATATCCTAATTTAATTCTGTAAGAAAATACTTGTGTACAGTGGGTTATGTGTGTGTAAGTTAAAAGAAGAATTTACATGAAAGGAGTAAATTAGCTTTGCTGCACTTGTCCTGTCTTTTTCAGGTATGGTTTTGTTTCTTTTCAGTTGCCATCATAATGTTAACTACTCTATCTGGAGTTTGTCATGCGCGAGATTTTACTGAAGCCCATTTCTGTATCGTAATGTAAGGGTATAGAAAGGGTTCGAAGGTTAATATATCTGAGGAGTATTGTTGGCTAATATTTATCAACACTGTAGATCTTCTGCACTTGTAACTTTTCTTTTGTAGTCCCTTAATATTTCACCATTTAATACATAAATTCTGTTAGATTCAATCAACAACCTTTTTCTGCATGTCTCTGATTTAGATTTGCTCGATTTAGAGAAGCATCTATGCAGCTACTTGTTTCCTGGAAAACAGAAATCTTGCCACAAAATGCATAGTTGTGGAAATCTATTTAGCCAATGATTCAGATAGTGATGCCCAACAACTCGCCACCTATGCTTGCTCCCCAAACCACAATGTCCTTAGAAATCTATCCCGACCTTCATGTAGAGAGTAAAAGGTTGCCTGGAAAGAACTGGACCAAAATCTGATAAAGAGTAGATAATTGGGCATGCCACTCCAGGCCTAAAGTAGGTCTGAGCATGATCAAGCCATGCCTGAGCCAGAAATGCATTAAGGCCTAGTTCACAGGTGATCTTTTGGTGGACATTGCATTTAGCACTGTGGTTACAGACTCTTATCTTGCGCTGTACTTAAAAAGCACATTCATTGCGCCCATTGATTGGATTGGCAATAGATTCATGGACCAAGTGCTTGACTTGTGGAGTCTGGACAACATTGATTGATCTGTTTCTCTCAGAAAAGAAACAGGTCTTCATGCATGACTGATAAAGCTTGCTTTTTCTCCTGTTTTGCTCAATTTGTATGTTTATTGTTTTTATGTCCTTAATAATTAGAAGAAAATTTTCCAGTTGACCTGGTGCTGCGCACTGGTTTATTTCTCTTAAAAAATAGCAACAATAGATACAACAAATGTAGGGAATAAATAAACCTCAGAACCAGGAAAGCTGTAACAGGCATTTGTGTGTGATCTGGACAGTTGTTAGCTTTATTCTCAATCATATGTCAGCAACTTAGTGAGCAGTTATACTAACCCTCTGTAATGAGCTAAATCAACTATCATCACTGTAATATCATCCAAACTGCCCCTACTCAGAGCAAGATCAACAAGCTCCTTACAAGCACCCAAAACTCCACCATAACATGTTTTCTCATTCTCATTGTTCCTTATCTTCATTTTCTTTGCTTGTGAAATTTTTCTGGACTTGGATGGAGGGCTCCCGCTTTCACAAAACGATGGTTCGTCTTCATTTATTTTGTGTTGGAGATTGGTCATTTTATGGCCTTTGGTGTGAGATATCCTCTTTGGAAAGGGGTAATATACACTGCTTCTACTGTTGTTTGTGTTCTTCGTTGTCTCTGTCCATGACTGCATCACGATGTCGACTGCTTCTTGATTGCCAACCTACATTTACAGAATTGTTAATATTAAGTATCTTCACTTAGCAAGATAGCATTCATTCCCGGATTGGTATGTTTTCTTACCTCTTCCCAAAGCCCATCAGATGCTAAGACCAGATACTGCATCTCTGGCGTCAACTGTACAACCTGTGTGTCGGGCTCTGCCACAACCCAATCTTTCAGATGAGCATCTCCAATGCTTCTTGAAACTGCAAGTGATCCGTGAACCCTCCAGGTTCCGCGATGGATCTCCACGTATCCACCCTGTTTCAGAACTAGTTAAAGATGGGAACATTGAAGTGAGGTATGAGCCCGGGCCTGCAGATAAACGAGCGAGCTTCTTACTTTTTCCTCGATTCTTGTTCGCTCATCCTCCCGTGTTGGCCTGTGGTCGTTTGTGAGGGCTTCTGCCTTACCATCCTTGCACAGAACTGCTCTACAGTCTCCCAAGTTTGAAACTACCATATCCCTCCCTTCAATCACTGCTGTGACGCAACATGCGCCGCTACCCCAACCCTGCAAGTAAACAAACAGTTGAAATGGTTAAACTTATGCCTCAATTTCAGGCGAATCGGCCCAAAATACAAAAACAGTTGGATCACAATTCGAGGGAATGATGAGGCATGAACAACCTAACTAACTTCTCAAGTATTTTTAGAAAATGAAATGGTCAGTCCGGCCCCTAATTTGGAATTTGAATTGTAATAAAAATTAAATTGACGCAGTCCATGATCCATCCAGGTTTTAATTATACATTTCTGGTAGTATGGTCAATAATTTGTTATAGAATAACCAGCTCTCCTGTTTACACAGTCCAAATTCCCTCTTTTGACTACTACACTCATCAGGACACCTTGCTTGATTTACCGACCATTTTCCTAGTCTTTCTTAAACCATTTTCACAAATCCAAAACAGTAGTATTATTCTAACCAGCATACTCATATGACAAACTGTAATGAATGACAAAAGAAAGCCTAATTCTTTAATGTGAATTACCTGTTTCAAGAATTCCTCATCTGTTATCAAATAGCCTTCCTTAACAGCTTCTTCTTTTGCTTCATTTCCTGAATTCTTGTCCATCATTTCAAAAATATTCAGATGCAAATTCTCTGCAACAAACTCTGCGGCTTTGCTTCCTCCATGCCCATCATACACCCCAAAGAAAACCTACATTTCAAATCAATTCAATATTTAAACCTAACACAGGAAAAAGAAACTGAAATGCAAAAACGAGTCTTGTAAATTTTCCCATACCTTATTACCATTTGAACAAGAAACAATCTTGTGGGCATCCTCCATGAACTTTTTCTTGCCCTTAAGTGAAAGAACACCAACCCCAGAATCCGAAAAGCAGACAGCGCCATCACTTTGCTCCTGGGCAGTGCTGCCCTTGAAAGCATCCGCAGGAATTTCGCGAAGAACATTTGGGATCTCAATCTTGAGGGGCCTCTTTCTTTTCAAAGAGCAAGAATTCAGACCGCTTGCAGCTGTCCCTCCAAGATTTTCCGATATATCGAATGGGGAGAAGGCCGCCATGTTGGTGGGTGGAAATTGATTCATTTCTTGGCATCTTGATTCTTCAATCAGAAAAATTGGTTCGACCTTTGCCATGAGATAATTGTGAAATGTGAACCAAAAAATTGGAGGAGATAATAAAACGGAGGAGATACGTGAATTGTTTCGAGTTGGGTTGGTATAACGGCTAGAAATTTGGTTGGGTCAAGGAATAAATTCGTGGCAGTTAAGGTAGCTTTGATGGGGTCAAAGGCTATTGTCTGAAACTTTGAATATTTGTTTAATAGCCGTTGTGAAGATGTGATTGTATTTTTCTTACATATATCCACAATAAATATATGTAAGAGAGTGAGTCTGTAGAGTTGGTCTTATTCTTACCAAATATTCTTCTAAATAAAATTTTCCAATGTGGAAATAAAGCAAATGGTGTAACTTTAGCCAGGGGACTGCAGTTTTCCAATTTCCACATTCACAGGGATTGAAATCTTCAAATATTTTTAGATAAATATCAGCTGCATTATGTATAGTGAAAGGTTTTATCTGAATTTATAATTAATTAAAACTGACACCTGCAAAGAAAATGTCAAAATAAGGATATACTTATCGTATGCCCCTTGTAAATAGATGCTTATGATCTATGAGTTGTTACAAATATACTACATATTATGGCTAAAAGGTAAATCTTGATTGTAATATTTGTGGCAAAACCTGATGGCTATGATTAGTCCTTTGTCTTCTTCAACATCTCCAAATTAATTACTGGTGTCTGATCCTAAACCTAAGCTGAGGCTGAGGTTGTCTTCATCTTCCTCATCACCAACATTGTGGCATCTGATCAGTATCCCAAAATGAATGAAAATCTGTACAGCTATGTCCTCCTGTGCTTTGTCTTTTTCCTTTTCTTCAATGCACTTTCTGTTGAATCCGAAATCCAAACCATTAAACTATCATCCGATTCTAGGTCCTTCATCCCTCTCCAAGATTTTGGATTTGGCAATGATGGTTTCATTTCGCTCACTGTCTCATCGGTTTCCATCATCACCACCACCACCTCCACAGCCATCCTCAACCCCATCAAGCTTTCACTTATCGGTTGCTTTTACGCCCCAACTCCGGCCCGTCAGGCAATGAAGCATGCCCTCATGAAGGATATCTGCCTCATAGGGAAGCCATTGATTTTCCCACTTTTCACTTTCGACAACAAGATCATTTTGTCCAAATCTCATTTCGAGAAAAGTGTTCCTGTCACCATCCCGGATTTGTACTACATTTTCTTTGTAAATTGCGCGCAGAATTCCTCAGTTTCCGTGACTCTGAATCTTAAGACATACAATGTCAGGCCCAATGGTGATCCAGACTACATGGATGATCAATTCACCCCTCTGCCAACCATCCTTTTCGTCTTCGCCCTCTTTTACTTTGTCTTTGTTGTAACATGGTCATACATGTGCTACAAAAGCAAACCCTTTGTCCAAAATATTCACATCTTAATGTCTGGTTTACTATTGCTCAGATTCTTGGAACTCATCTGTCAAGCAAATAGTCAGCATTCCATTAGGCGCTCGGGATTAGCCCATCGTTGGGATGTTTTATGGCTCACAATGTACATTGCTAGAAGCGTATTATTCACCATCGTGATCATGCTAATCGGGGCTGGATGGTCGCTCTTCAAACCCGCCCTACAAGAACTAAAGAAATACACAATGGCAATCTCCGTTCTTCTTCAACTTGTTGCTTGCACCTGCTTTATCCTAATCCGGGAGATTGGACCATCAGATATACGCTGCAGGTACTGGATAGTCACATACTACGCCACTGATTTCCTATGCTGCATTACAATGACAGTGCCAGTTCGTGCTTCGATATATAAATTGGATGTTAACACAATAGAAGGAAAGGAAGCAAGGAGAGAGGTACATAAGAGTGCCTTCGAGAATTTTTCAGTAGCACTTTATGTGTATGTTGGCTTCACAAGATTTTTCTTGTTTGTGCTTAGAGCTATTACAACTTACAAGCTATGGTCCTTGACCATTGCATTGGATCTCTCAATCGAACTTTTCCTTTATAGTTTGGTGTATTTGACATTTTCGCCCAACCATTGGTACTTCTATTCTGTTCTTGAGGATAAGAAAGAAGAGACTAGCTCTGCTGCATTCCCTGCAGGGGGTTTTGAATTTGATCTCAAAGGGAAATTTTTATTGCGGTTCTTGTGGTTGTGATTGTGTGTTGTATATGTTGTTGTACTAGGACTGGAAATTTTAGCTGTGATCATAGACAAGGCTCTGACCTTGTGAAATTTCAGTCATAAATTGTGTTACTTTTGCTTGAGGAAATGAAACAGGTTTTGGTTTAATCAATGTTCAGTCAATGTAGTAGTGTTGTTTAATTTTTAATGTTTGTGTGTTGAAAATCAAGGTTTAAACATGGTACATACACAATATTCTTTGAATTTATAGTCATCCACATTAAAAGGCAAATTCTTCTCTTTTCCTTTACCTTGTCACATGGTTGTGAATGTTGTGAATGGATTGACCCCAGCTGGAGTCTTCTCGAAAATCATAAGAGCAAATCAGGTTTCCTTGTTTCTTAATCAAAGCTAATATGTTTTGAAGTAATTCAGAAGTTGTTGTATCTTTATAGACAAGGAATCCCAGGTGTTTGTTTTTATATGCATTTGACTTGAAGTTCTTGAATATATTACTAATCTCAAAGTTGAATGCATAGTGGTACATGAAAAAAATGTTACATTTTTTCCTCAACAAGTGGCTTGTTTTAATGGGCACCCCAAATTGGGAATTGGGTTGTCCTGGGAATTTAAAAAAAAAACGTGATCTCTGTATAGAATATGCAGCTCAATTGTCAAAGAATGGCACATGGAGGAGGCTTGCTTCCTGGGTGGTTGTGTTGAATTAGGAAAGTTTACATCTAGCGGCGACTGACTGACGATGTCCTTTTAACTTGCTCTTTTGTGGCTACGGGGGGTCTTGTCTGCGCGCTGTGGCTGCTTAGCTAACTCATAGTCTGAGAATGGAGCCTGAGAGGAAAGGGAAATGTTGGCATGGGTTTGTAATTCTGTTTACATATGGGGCACGTCTAATATGTCGCCTAGCAAACATTCTGTAACTTTTGATTATCATTTTGGCAGCACAACGGTTAGAAAACCGCCTGAAACCACGAGGGTTCTTATGACCATTACCATTGGAATATTTCTTGGCTTCTTCATAGGAGTGTCTGTACCAAAACTTCTGTTGATAAAGGTACAGATTCAATGAATTCCTTTGCTTTCTCATCATTCCATCTGTTTTTGTTATGTTATTTTTGAGGCCATATCTTAGTAAAGTTATTAACTTATTATGGATCAGCCATATATCATCGCTGCTATTAGTCATGACTGCCCAATCGCTGTGGCCAAAGTTTCAGCTGACACTACCGAAGACAGGGCAACTATCGCCAGCAAAAACCAAACTGTGATGGACAAAACAAAGGTTTTCAATTTGTGTTTTCTTGCTAGAATACATAATAAGTGATTTAGGGATCCTTTTACATACTCCTGTCAAATGATCCTGTCTCTGTCCGATGATCAGGTATGGATGCCTTCGAATCCAAAAGGCGCAGAAAGGTTGCCTCCAGACATTATTGCCTCTGAATCAGATTTTTATCTTCGAAGATTGTGGGGCATCCCGAGTGAGGTAAGCATTTGGTATTTGTCTGTGTGTTCAAATTTACATTTCTCATCTTTTGTGTGATTCAGATTTCTTATTTAGTTGTCCTAATGCTTAGGACTTCACCAACAAACCCAAATATCTGGTGACATTTACTGTTGGTTTTGAACAAAGACATAACATTGATGCTGCAGTTAAAAAGGTTAGCATACTTTATTACATTCCTCTTAGTCTCCAATCTTTCTCTACCCTCTCAAGGTATCCCTGTCTGCAGTTTACAGATAATTTTACCGTACTGTTGTTTCATTACGATGGAAGAGCCTCCGAGTGGGATGAATTTGAGTGGTCCAAACAAGCTATCCACATTAGTGCCAGAAAACAGACAAAATGGTAAGGCCCTTATCCTCGGATAGTTTTGATGAGTGTTAGGCCCTTTTTGTTCTTCGTTGTCTAAAGTCTAAACCAAAATGTGATTGATTTTGTATAAGGTGGTTTGCTAAAAGGTTTCTTCACCCCGACATTGTTGCACAATACGACTACATTTTTGTTTGGGATGAAGACCTTGGGGTTGAGCATTTTGACGCTGAAGAGTAAGCATAATAAACTAATTTTCATCTGGCGAAAGCCTCAGTCGTCACCATATTAGATCAAATGCTATATTTTAGCCTACGTTTGAAATTCCAGATATATTAAACTTGTGAGGAAGCACGGTTTAGAAATTTCGCAGCCTGGTCTAGACCCAACAAGGAAAATGCCTTGGCGGATGACTAGAAGGCTAGATGGTCGCGAAGTTCACAAGTACGCGCATTGTCTAATCGCAACAATAAATTTAGGACTGAATATCCACCCCTTCATTTTTCTAAGTGACAAAGTTCACGTGCAATTCTTTTTCTTTCCTACGATTTTCATGAATAGGGAAACTGAGGAGAAGCCGGGATGGTGCCCTGATCCTCATTTGCCACCCTGTGCAGCGTACAAACTTAATTCTCTATTTATTTCATCAGATCTAATCTATTTTGCGTTCTTATACCACCACCTCTTTGTGACATAGTTTTGTAGAAATCATGGCTCCTGTCTTTTCTCGCGATGCATGGCGCTGTGTATGGTATCTGATTCAGGTATTCGCCTTTCATTGTCATTATTTTTCCATGGAAAACCTCAGATTGCTGCCATTCCCTCAGTCTTAGCATCAACCATTTTGTATGTCCAATGTAGAATGACTTGGTCCATGGATGGGGTCTTGACTTTGCCCTCCAAAAATGTGTCGAGGTCAGTTCTATCTCAAGTATGAACTTTTTCTGTTTGTAACCATTTAATTATCGCGCAGTCTTGATTTGCAGCCTGCTCATGAAAAAATTGGAGTTGTCGATGCCCAATGGGTGATTCATCAAACTGTTCCTTCATTGGGAAATCAGGTAACTACCTTTGTCCGATTGCATCCTTGATACGGTGCCCCCATTATTCAACATACTGGGTAATTCTCTTTTGCTTTTTCCTCCTTCCAAAATGTTAGGGCGAGTCAGAGAATGGAAACGCTCCATGGCGGGGGGTATGCAGTTCAACTATAGTACTTTGTTGTATTGATTTTTCGTTTTTCACTTGTTCATTTGGGCAGCCACCCTTTCTCCATTACAAATCACGCTTAGAGCACATGTGTTTTCCATCATTTCAGGTGCGCCTGAGGTGTGAGCGAGAGTGGGCGATGTTCAAAGCTCGGTTGGATAATGCAGAAAAAGCTTATTACAAGTTGGTTGGAAATTGATCACCTGAGAAGATTGCAGAGGATCTAATCACCACTGCTCTTTCCATGCCATTGATACAGTTACAGCAATGCCCAACTGGATATACAATGCATATTCTTGTTGTAGTAATAATACCAATTCACTTATATTATACATGTTGATCCCTGCAGTTCAGTTTCTGTACATTGTACAATTAAGACAGCAAAGTACTTATACAGTTACATTACATTGTGGCTTGCCATTTCTGTCTACTACCATACATATTGTTGCAGCAGCATTACATTGCACTGATGCCTAGGTGTCGGCACTATCAACGATTAGGGTGCAACACGAATCGAGCCAGCTCACAATTCAGCATGTCTAAAATGGACTTCTACTGCGGGATGCTCATCCAGATTATGGTGCAACATAAATCAAGTCGTCTTGATCAAAACTCGACTCAAGTCAAGCTTCGCTCAAGCCTAATTATTCATGTTCGCCGGTTTGTAGACAGCCTCGTGAACTAGTATTTTTTTTTTTAAAAAGAAAATATGATATGTTATACAATGTTAATAATAAAAATAAATTACAAAGTTTTCCAAGATTTTAATTAAACTTATTGTTTGAGTTTGTCAAAATAAATATCTCCTCTTTTAGAGGGCATTCCAAAATTGTTAAAAGGGTATTTTGGTCCACTAGCTAGAGTCTGGATATATTGAAATTAAAATTTTCTAACATTAGATGATGATGTAATAAGGCCACATCCCCAGATGAGGAAGCATCCATTCTAATTTCTGTCCATCCATGATCCATCCATTCTCGATTTCTCTCCCTCTCTAAAAAACAATGCATTCCATAGCTCGTCTACCTCATCACAATCTTACAATCACCCCAACAAAACCCCTGTCGTCGTTGCTTCCCTCTCCATCCTCCGTCTCTCTTCCCAACCCTTTTCCTATTCTCCGGCGAGATCTCATCTCTTCCTCCCTCCTCCTACTTTTGGCCGCACCCCAACCACTCAAGGCCGAGACCAAAATTTGCCAAGATAATCCATCTCCCACTACCCAAGCGGCATTCCTCGATATATCCATAGATGGGGACCCTGTCGGCAGGATCATCATCGGCCTCTACGGCGAGTCCGCCCCCGCCGGAGCAGCCCGGTTCGGCGACCTCGTCAGCGGGGCAGCCGGGGTGAGCTACCGCCGCAAAGAATTCGTGAAGATCGTGCCAGGCTACGTGCAGCATGGAGGCATAAGGTGTGTTGATGCGTGCACTCTCTCGTCTACCAAATAAGTTATTTGATAAATTTAATCATCTAACAAACTTTGAACTATTATTCAACAATAAGGTCCTACGGTGTGGATGCAGAGCTGGCAAGGAGGAGGAGAGGGGGCGATTTGGGGACGGGCAGCCTTGTGGATGAGTGGGAGAAGCAGAATGAAGAGTGTAAAGGGGTGACGAGGAATGCGGCCGGAAGTGTGGGGATAATTGTGAGGAACCCGTTGAAGCCTCCCCCGAAAGTGAAGCTGGTGGCGCGGGAAGGGAAGCTGGAAATCGATGAGGAAGAGGTGGGGATCGACCCGAATGGGACGGAGTTTGTCATCGCGATTAAGGATTCCCCTGAGTTGGATTCATCGGCATTGGTGGTGGGGAGGGTGATCCGGGGAATGGAAGTTGTGGAGAGGATTGGACAAGTGAAGACCGTGCAAGAGAACTCAACTTCTCCATACTTCAGGTATATATCGGAAGGTTTTGAATATAATGTACTATCCTCACGATGTAAGAGAATTCAACTTCTCCATATGTGTATTAGTAGTGGTTGCAAAAACATGCATAAAAATGGCATTTCTGCATAAAAACAGGGTGGCAAAGCTGATAGGAGACAAGAGAGCCGTTGTGGCAGAAAGAGGATTTAACAGACCTTACTCAAAGGTGGTCGTAACAAACTGTGGATTATTGATGGAATGACGACTCTCACAGTCCCACTCCCACTGGATTGTGATTTGTGAATCCAATCCATCTCATTCTTTTCTGGATCGGTAAGCCTCTCCTTCTTCAGGAGCAACAAGAGTTGCTGGATCAGTTTCTTCACAGATGTCGCAATTGTACCGACACTACTGTACTATATGCATTGAAAATTTTAAAAATAAAATGATTATCAGCATTGTTAGTGGTATGCAAAAATAGAGAAGACAGAAATTTAGAGGAAAAGGACCAAAATCACATTTGAATGATGCTTAATTGTAACCCTTCAATCTAAAGATGAAGCATGCTCTGTTACTGAAATCTAATGTAAAATTTCGAAGGAAGTATATAACAAAATATCACAACTTACATATACATAATCTTAAGCAATAACTTAACTGTTCTATAGTCTAAAGCCACACTTCCCAAGTAGTCAGCAAAGAAGTAGCATGAAAATTTATAGGAAAATCAACTTAAGGAGAATTTTGTCGTAGGATAATTTATCTCAAGGTGAATACAGTAACAGTTAAGATTACACAAAATTCCCCCCAGTTTGGATTCTAAATGGCAGTTCGCCTCTGAAAGCGTCCTTCTTGTAAAGAAATTGCTGAAGCTTGT
>MAYD01771475.1:0-12340 GCA_001909325.1 Ruellia speciosa
TTTTAATTTTTTTTAATTCCAAAACAATTATTACTTATTAATTTTAATTTTATCAATTTTCTTAATATATGCTACATATAATTCTTATTCAACAATTAACATGAGGCAGTATGCTTTAGAGCACTATACTTTCACAAGGCATGATATACACATAATTAATTTGTCCCACTATAATGCTCATTTATATGATTTAGGATGTTGTAATCAAGATGGCAATGGGTAGTCTTGGGTCTAGTTCGACAAGACTTAGGATCTGCCCTATTTAAAAATTCAAGGACCTGAGATTCAATTCAAATCTAAGTCTGAGGCACGTCCGAGGGTTGTTAGGATTTGAGACGAGTTTGGATATCTTCGTTAAACCCAATTATTATAAAAAAAAAATAATTATTAAATATTGTATTAAGTATTTATATCTATATATTAATTATTAATAATTCTGTACATTTATTGTAATTATATTAAATCAAGTATGTATATATACAATTTTATAATTAATATAATTATTATGTATAATTTTATATAATAATATAAAAAATTGGAAAATAAATAAAATATTAAATTTAGTGTATATATATATATTGGAATACATATATAAATTTTTAACGAATTGAGGTGGGTCCAGGTATGGGACGAGTTGTAATGACCCGGTCGCTGGGGGTCGCGCGGTCGAGCCCGTTCGGTCCACAAGGACCGCGCGATGTGGGCTTCGGCCCATCACTACAAGAATTATCGGAGACGGGCGAGGAACAATTTCCTCGCCTATAACGTCCTCGCGTGATTTAATTCCTCGCCAACGTTTGTCGCTCATATGGGTGAGGATATGAGCAAGGATTTGGGCGACGATATGGGTGGGGATTTTGGCGATGATGTGAGCGAGGATATGAGTGAGGATATGGTCGAGGAAATGGACGAGGACTTGGGCGAGGATATTAGTGAGGATATGGTCGAGGAAATCGACGAGGACCTGGGTGAGGATATTAGCGAGGATGTGGGAGAGGATATGGGCGAGGATTTGTCCGTCGGCCATTTTGACGCCCGTTTTGTCGCCCGTTCCCTCGCCTGTTCTCTCGGGCATGTCGTCGCCCAGGTCCTCGCCCCATTGTGTTACCAGTCCCTGCAATGTCTGTTTATAGTGGGTTGTACAGATCCAAATACCTATTGAACATGTCAACATTTATAAAAAGGCTTGTATTCAAAATGTAATATATAGAATGTACAATATAGTGTATTCTGTACAAAAGCGTTTTTATCGCATTATAAATACACACAAAACCATTACACCCATTGCGCAGATACATAAGAAAGTAGTCAAGAGGTCTTCATTGTATTCTGTACAAAATTCATTGTATTCTGTACAAAATAGTTCTTCATATGTGGTAGCGAAGCTGACTTGCTGCTGTGCGCTTTTCGCATCCTAGTGCCTCCAGTGATAATATATGTAAGGGAAGCACCTGTAATCACATGGTTATAAAATGGTTAACGTCATGTGTGGAAGTGAAATAACCATAATACTTATTTATAGAAACATCATTCATATCCAAAGAACAGCATAAACATTTCGATTCCAATATCCAACCCCATCTATTTCATTCGTCATTGCAGATTCGAAAGAACAGCATAAAGAATGAAAGAAATAGGACATGGCACAACAGCGACACAGATCAGCATTTTTCAGCCACATTACATTCCAATTCCACGTCAATTATACAAATAGTCAACCACTCCATTTTTTTGTATTTGACAAACTCCATTATTTCCTAAAATTAAATCTGATTTGACAGACCAACATCAACAATAGTGTAACATTGTATTGGTGTCAACAACAATAAAGAACAGGTTCAACTTGTCCATTTCATATCAATTCCCTTTCAACATATCAAGTTTTCAACAACAAAATATCAACTAATACCATGATCAGCAGCAACATTTCAATTCCATTAATTCCTCTAGTGTGATTGAACAGCAGCACCAACACAGGCAGAACGATTTATAAGCATAAACAGAAACACAAGCAACAACACGGGTAACACTCAAGCCATGTAATGTGAACCGAACAGAAACATTTCAACAGCAGACGATAACACTGAAACAGGCAGGCAGCTAACTGCATCAACTCTGTCCTTGTATCGACACACGTACAAATTAAAGCAATATTAAAATGTGTAAAATACCACATACTCTTTAATCTTCATTCAGCCGCTGGGTGCCAGATCCGGCACTCCCGTCCCCCTCCGGAGGACGGTAAGCGCCCTGCCCTGATGGTGGTCGTGGCGAAAGAGGTCATGGTGGGGCTGGACCGACCACGCGCTCAATTGCCTCAATGCGCGTGGACATCTCTCGTTGCGCAGCCGTGAGATCTTGAAGCGTATCCCCATGAGATCTGAGCAGCGCGATAATGTTGCGCACGTCCTCCTGAAGTGCCTCGAACGCCTGCTCCCGACGAGCCTGTGCCTATGTTATATTAATTGGCGATATTATTTAGTCAGCCAATGCACATTACAGCATGGTTTCTAATGAAGCATTTAAAAGCAAAAATATTTCATGGCTTACTGTAGACGACTCAGGGATCTCCGATGGCCCAGCAGCAACTCGGGTGGGCACCTGGACTTGATGTGATCCAAATCCATACACCCGCCTGGCACCCCACTGGGCGGTCAAGGTCTGCGCTGCCTCAACCAACAGCGCTTCCTCGTCGATAGGCGGATCATCGGGACCTCGAGGCAACTGCAAGGCACGTTCGAGGAGAGTCTCCCATAGATCCTGATGTGCATATCACATTAACACTGTCGCACAAAGTAGGCAATAAGTACCGCTTCTGAGGTTCGAGGTTTAGGTTTACTTACAAACATGTCCACACTGCCGCGATTGACCCACACTGGTGCATTGGGTTCGTCCGGCTCCTGCACCCCTTCTGTGTCCCGAGCATCATTGTCTCGGTGCTGCCCCGTCGACTGGGGAGGTTGTACAGCCTTGCGGGCATGCATCTCGATGTATGTGGCTCCAATGGTGGCCCGTTCCCCACCATTGGCCACCGTCTGCATTGTTTCAGATATGCATTGGAAACATGAAATGTAACTAGCAACAAAGATACTTGCACGAATTAAAATCAATAAAATTTACTTCGTCATACCAGAACCTCGCGGACACGTGTGAAGGACCGTGCACCTGCAGTGTGAGTGCCCTCTGCCTGCGTGGTGCTTGGATCGGCGCCCCGCCGCCTATTACGTCGGTTAACCTCCCTGCGTCGATGCCAATTGGCGTCACCCTCGAAAAAGGCTTTCCAATTGTCCCAAACCGCGTCGGTAAGCTTTGAAAATGGCTTTATGTTCTTCCCCCTATCTTTGTTCAGCTTGCCCCCGTAGGCCTTCCCTACGAGGGTGCTCCACGCTTTTTTCATTGCCACTTCTGGAGTAATGTCATTCCAATACCAAAATCGCTGCGCATACATGCAAATACAACAGTTTGGGTCATTAGTGAACATGTACTAATTCAACTAAAGAAACTAGAATAACACAGCATTTTGTACCTTAAACTTTGCCCAATACCACTCTTATACCTGTTCGCAGATCCAGCTCTAGACCATCCCATTCTCCTCGTCCACCATCTATGGGAATATGTGTGTGGTGGTGAACAACGACATGGGGTTCGATGGCTGGATGCTGAGACATAAATTTTATGCATTATCTAAAGACATACGTATTTTAAATCAGAATAGAAAGCACATGGACTGCATATTACCATCTATCGGAGTCTAACCAACACCTCTGGGGTTGCTCGACCGTCGGCTGTGTGTACACCCGACCTTGCACACGCCTGCAGGCTGGAACGGCACGTCCAGGCACGTGCCTCCGGCCCCGTCCCCGTCCTTGCCCCGACGGTGCACTCGGACGGGCATCAGCATTGTCTCGGGGGGGCTCCGCTCCGCCTGTGCACAATTGCAATTACTAAACAGTTAAAAATGACAAACGTTAGGTGGTTGGTGTAGTGAATATGCGCGAACTCACCAGCAGGGGGGGAATCCTGTGTCGTAGCCCGTGGATGCATGCCACCAAGCATCAATCGCTCGGGCTGCGGGTGGTCTCTGCCTGAATCCACCGTCGTGGCAGGCGGTGCTGGAACGTTTGCAAACACACGGTGTAAGGCGAGAAAATATATGTATACGTATGTAAAAACACAGACATTCGATTTCAGTCTACCCAGGTATTATTATAAACAGTGCGTTCCTGCGTACCTGCGGGTGGTGTGGAGGTCGGCTGATCCGTCCGGGGTCGTACGGAACGGTCTAATCGGTCATCAGGTGGTCGAGAACGTGAAGAACTCGCCCCTGAAGACCCCGAACCGGGCGTCGGCAACAATGGGCTCGGCGCCCCCCGAACTGACGTTGGTGGTGTCATAAGTGAATCATCTCCTGGGCTGGGTGCAATGTGATGATCCTCAGCCCCAGTCCCCTGTTCCTCAGTAGGGCCGGGACGGCCCCCCCGACCCCGTCCCCGGACCTGACCACGAGGTGCGTGCCCCCGAGTGAGCTCAGCGGTGAATATGTACCTCCGTCCCGACGTCCCGCTGGTGCTGTTGGTACGCTCCCCAGTGCCGCCTCCTCCTCCTGAACTCCTTGCATTACTGGAACCCCTAGATCTGGCCATCTGCATGATAATTAATGATAGTTAATGGGTGGACGACTGAATATGTACATTAAATGATCAACAAAATGAACAGTAAATGAAAGACGGGCATCAACATGAGACGTTCTAGTTTTGAGTTTCACTAAATACATGACATTTTTAAGTTAATAAAGTGAAGTTGTCTGATCAAATCTGGAAACCTATGTATGCATGCTGTGGAAAGTCTGTTTTGTCCAAACCTACAACGAACCTATGTAATCACTGTCGTCTATGTCATCTGCACCGACATTGGACGGTGTGGCTTCCTCGTCCCCCTCACTACCCCCTGATCTGACAAGTATCCATTTATGGGGTCGGTCGAACCGGTGGGTGCCTCAGACAGATCTGGTTGCTCAATCTCATAGAATAGATCCCCCCCTATCTTGTTGGTATGGATGACAGTCTGGCCCGTCATTCTTAACTTCATACCAGCCGCGTGGCTTCACAGCACATACTGATAGCCAATTAGCCCGTCGACCTTTTGCCCCAGGAAGCGGCAATAAATACACTGGGTGGCCTGCTCGGCAAGGATGAATGGATCGGTGGGTGGTAGGCATCTAGTGCCATTAACCTCTACTAGACCGTACCGCTCATCATATACTGTCCCAAAGTCTGGAGCAGGATCGAACCATTTGCAATTGAACAACACACATGTCATCGAAGGCGTTCCAGTGTACTCTACCTCCAATACTTCCATGATCCGCCCATAGTATTCTCCGTGGTCTGACATGACATATACGCCACTGTTGTATGACGCTCTGCTCGATGATCGTGCCTCTGTTTGGAACCTGTACCCATTTATGAAGTACATTGAGTGGACATGGGCCTTAATCCTTAGACCATTTGCCAAATGTTGGATCACGGCCCGTAGGTTGAAGTTTTTTTTCATTGCAACGTCATAGGCTGGTACACCCTCGTTCCACAACTGTAATAATTCCTCAATAAGGGGCTGCAAGAACACATCAAGACGCTGTTTAAGGCTCTTCGGCCCCGGTACTAGGCATGTCAGGAACATGGTCGCCTCCTTCATACACATGTCGGGAGGTAAGTTGTACGGAATTACAATCACGAGCCAACAAGAGTAATGTGTGCCGTACTGACTGTGAGGGTTGAAGCCGTCGGTACAAAGTCCCAAGCGTACATTTCGGGGGTCAGAGAAGAACGAAGGATATGTGGCGTCGAAGTTCATCCACGCTTCTGAGTCGCATGGATGACACATTTCACCATCGATGTCGTGGCTATGGTCAGCGTGCCATGTCATCTTCGAGGCGGTGGCACGTGATAGATACAGTCGTTGCAAACTCGACTTCAGGGGTAAGTAAAACATGTACTTACGGGGAACTTTTCCTGCTTTGTTAGGTTCATATCTCGATTTACCATAAAACACACATTCGAGGGCTTCACTGTGCTCCCCGCGAAGCAACATACAGTTGTCCACACAGCAGTCTATTTTCTCGTTCGACAGTCCCAGACTCGACATCATCCTTTTAGTCTCATAAATATTTTTGGGGAGATTGTTATCATCCTTTGGCAACAGGTCATGGATGATCTGCAGAAGAGTATCGAAGCCGGCATCCAGAATGTTGTATTCTAATTTCAGAGTTAGCAGACGGGACACACACTCTAGCTGAGACATTGACTCACTACCTGACCACGCCCTCCTGTTGCACGCCTCCAGCAGCTCAAAGAACCCTTTATGCTCGGGCAAAGGCTCTTACTCGCGTACTTCTCTCTCAGCCTCTGTGTCATCTAGGTTATCGCCGGCAAATGCATCGCATACCATTTCATGGTATGGATCATGTGGCGCAGACTGTTGGGGAGGGCATCGGACCGGACTCTTAGTTCCCCCTACACTTGGCTCCCCCTAAAAGAACCAGGTCCTATACCCCTCGACGAACCCTTTTCTGTACAGGTGGAGCTTGCACACCTCTATATCCTGGAACTCACAGTTACGGCAAACCTTGCATGGGCAAACCACCATTACTGATCCGCGCATCCACTCCAGGTGATCGAGACAGAAGTCAATGAACTGGTCTACACCATCGACAAACCAGTCTGGGGTTTTGTTTAGCCCTGTTCTTGGAACATACATCCAATCGCGATTTCCGGTGCCACTCATCCTGTTTCTTTAATACTTATAATTAAATATATAGTTATACACCCTCGTCAGTGCAAGAAAACTCTTACGAAGGATGACATAGTCTACTGTCTCGAAAGAGCTACGTTGCTAGTTAATCGTCTATCCAATTGTCAGCATGTTATGAGTAAATCTTACAGCAATTGTCAGGTGGTTAGCGCGCTAAGTAATGTAGATTTAATGTAACTCTCGCACGATGTTGTCCATGTTACCTACTTAATTTTAAACTAGAATAAAATAGATTTTCTTGCACCAGACATTTGACATCAACGACTAGTTTTAGCTTTCGAAACAAAATGAGTAGCATACTAAAGCTGGTAACATTACAGCAATTAGTAAGAGAATTTACTACATCGGTTGTACGCATAAGCACATACATTTTTTAATTCAATCTATATCACAATGATCACATACATTTCTCTTAATTTAAACCAAAAATGATATAGATTGCATAACATCACCTAGCAAAAAAAAAACCCGAAGAGCAGGCATTGATTCAGGGACAGCAGATACAACAGCACAACACTGTATTCCATTCTACTATAGCAGCACAGCAGTTTAAATCAAAGCGAAAGTTGGTATAGAATGCATTAAACAAGCTTCTCATCTCCAAGAACATAACATTATATACATGTAGTATTTGTTCCAGAACATCAGCACCACCATTTCAAGCAGACATGCAATATCAGTTCACATATAGCACTTAAATTTAGCGGCTACTTCTGGCTTTAGAAAGATAATGAGTAGGCAACTAAAGGTCAAAGATTGCAGCCTGTTTCCCATAAAGTACTACATCGGTTGTACCCACAATCACATAGAAATTATTTTACGATGTTTAGCACCATAAGCACATACATTAATTATACATGAAACCATAAACAATATGGCTATCATTCAACCATCCGAATCCCAACAAAAAAAAAAACAGATCAGCACATCATGTCTAAACACCAGCAGTTACACCACGAAACCACTGTAATCCATTACACCAGCACAGCACAGCAGATTGATTCGCAAACAAAATTGGAATAGACTGCATTACACCATGACAGCAGTTTCCAGGTACTTATTTATCACATAATAGATTTATTTTCCAGAACATGAGCAGACCCACAGCAAGCTAACATGCAATAGCAGTTCAAAAACACCGGGATTGGGAAAGGTTTAAATACCTGCTTACTGACTTGCTCGATCCGGCAGTCAACTGTTGAATAGAACCTCTACTTGGTATTTTGGCAATTAAACCTGAAACACATAACAGCAAAATCATACTATGCCCCATTGTTTGCAAACTAAATAAAGTTGACTAAACAATTGTTTCAAATGCGAAATACACGATGTGTATGTTTCAATAGTCATAAACTAATGAGGTTCTATTGTTCCTTCATGGAAACGGCCAAATTACATGTTCGCCAAACCATTGTATTAAAATTCCAGCAAGATTTGTGTAAAAAGTAAGGGCAAAAGAAGATATCACGAGAAAATATGAAAACCGCGATCAAATTAAAGGCTAACCGCTGGAATCAACACTTGCAAATCATACAACATCATAAATGAACCTGGGCAATTTAATTCAATAATTCATTATCCAGGTAATGTGGATTCAAGCAATATTAAGGTAAACTCTTGATGAAATTCTTATTTATCATTTATTGAAAGCTGGTCATATTAAAACGATGCAGTCCCTATAAGAATTTAGCCTTAAAAGCTGCTCGACTTAACTTTTAAATGAAAATCAATTTGCCCTTAATTTTTTCTTAAACTTACAAATCACTCCTATTAATTCGAAACCTCATTTCATTATTAATGGAGAGAAGGAATCATATTGCTGCGGGCATGCAAAGTAATAAACATTTGATGCTCGATTCGGCTGTCAATAAACTCTTTCTCAACATACATAGACATTCAATAGTTTTCATATTCTTTTAAGCAACAACTCAATAAAGAACACATCAACAAAGAGTGTTTACTATTTCTTTGAAATAACAAAGAGAATCACTTAATTTGTTCATACATACCTATGGACGGATGATATACGAAAAGCGATGCAAAATTAAATTCACTTGGAATGGGGCGATTGCAACTTATAAGTACCTGTAAAACCATAAATTTTGTACGGCTGTTGAGATTATGTACCACCAAATCATTTTTAATTAAAGATATACCACAACCTAAGATGAGCTACTGTGTCGAACGAAAAATAACTGGTTTCCCAAACCCTCGAAACGAACAATAACTTCAGTTTATTATTTGTGGCAGGGGCCTTGTCCACAACTTATTAAACACCGCCAATTCTTTTTTAATTCATTTCTTTTTCTTACATTGAATGAAATCATGCTTACGTTTCGAGTGTTAAAAATTCCAAATCTCAAATATTTTCAATACACAAGGATTACAGCTACACATGAGAGTAAGAAAGGCTCCAGTATGTATAATTTAAATTCACTATTATCTTCATCTGAACTGCCAAGCTTTCAAATTATTAACAACCCCTGGCACTTTCTTGCCAACCACAACATTCTAACAACATCCAGCATTCGACAGAGGAAGATGGCATTCAATATACTATGCCATATAGTAACAGCAGGTCTGATGTATATTCCAGTTCAAATTCTAGCAATAACCAGCACAAATGACCAAGTAACAGGGATATTATGCAATTGTAGTTCTGGTCAATATACCAGAATGACAACCAACTTATACAAAGCTTGAACACTAACTCCGTTTCAACCCCCCCCCCCAACCAGAAACTTAGCACCAAAATCGACTAAACATAAAAAAATGAGGCATAATCAATGCATTTAGTCACCCAGCATCCAAAACCAAGCGAATGCCGACCTCATATAGCCCTAACTGCGCTCCAAAAACAAATGCAAATAATATCCACACCCCACACAACACATTGCTATGGGTGCACAAAGAACCGTCGCCATGGCTATTTTGAGCACCAAAATTATCTACAATGCAAGGGGAGAAGAAAATGGGTGTACCTCAGTGAAGTCCTGTCGAAGCCTGAATTTCACCGGAAGTAGGCCGGCGACGGTTTGTGGTCCACGCCGGCTCTCTCAAGGCTGGTCGCTGGTTCGAAGGTATTGACCTAGGGCTTCAGTGAGCGGGAGTGTTGTGTTGTGTGTGCGATGTGGTCTGGGTGCCCCACGAGTAGGGCTTTTTATATACCAGACTGGGCGACGAACAAGGAATTCTCGCTCTATTTGTCGCCGCACGGAATAATTGGGCGACGAATACCCAATTCCTCGCTCTATACGTCGCTAGTAAGGGCGAGGAATTTAAATTCCTCGCACCATTCCTCGCTAAAATTGGGCTGGGCGAGGAAATTCAATAATCGTCGGCTATATCCTCGCCCCTGGGCGAGGAAACTATGTTCCTCGCCCTATTTCGTCGCCGCTGGCGCAAATTCTTGAAGTGCATGTCGGATAAGATTTTATCCCTTTTTTCTTACCCTAGACGTCTCATTATTGCAGGCACGAATTTCTAGACATCGCCCGGCCTCCCTTGTTTGCTCGCGAAACCCTAGGTGTTCTTTGAATCAATTCGTGGTTGTTGGGGATTGTCCAGTCCGATCGGGATTTAGAGGTGAGTCATTCTAATCTGGTTATATCAGTTCTTAGGGGTTGAATCCGTGTTTTGGCGTGTAATTCATAGTTTTGGCAAATCTAGGGTTTTGGTGTTCATTGGACGTATCGGATAGATCGAAATTGTTTTCAAGGTTGCCGGACGTTTTAGAGTGTTTCCCGACACCAGGCAAGGGTTTTACGATGCTTTCGTTTATTGAATTTGAGTTTCGAAGATGTGTCGAAAGGCAGTTCTCACTGCCCGTGTACGCGCGGTTTATCGCGCAGTCCTTGAGGACCACGCGACAAGGACCGCGTGACAGTAGGCGCGGTCGAGCTGAGGAAGCGCGCGGTTTTGCTACCGACCGTGCAGCATGGACCGCATGGCTGACTGAACGACCGCGGGCCTGGCAGGGCTGTTCAGCCTGGTCTGTTGTCTGCCTGTGTTCATTTCTTCCCAATTAGAGCCTTATGATCATGACTGTAATGATGTGCTTAAGATGGTGAGAACTTATGGAGGCTTCTAATAACGTATAATACATGATGAGGACTTGTTGGAATGTTTAATCTAGGTTGTTGAACCTACACTTATGCCTTAGTATCTAAAGACTTGGATGACTTGGCCTGCTAACCTAAACGTATCGATTATGTGAGTTGAGATTTGAAGGGCACCATTTGTTTAGTATTGTGGAATAGTGGTTTATGCATGTTAGTACGTGATGAGTTATGTGCCAGTACGTGGCTGTGGCGAGCCGTATGTGGTTGTAGTGTATGAACCTTAGTTGTCTACGACGTGTTGATTTGGCATGAGAACATAGGTGTGTAGATTGACGATTCTGAATATCATATGCATGGAATTTCATGACGTATGCCCAGTAGCATGATAGACATGTGAGCCTGCATATGGCTGAGGCGAGCTGCCTGATATTATGTATGCCTGGCCTTGAGCATGGCATGGATTGAGGTGTGTGATCACCTGGCCGTGTGCACGGCGATAGGTAGGTAGGTGCTGGCCTAGGCATTCTTAGTATTGCATTGCATATAGGGTAGATAGGTGTATGTTAGGCCATGCATCACGTGCATCTGTGTATGTTTATGTGGTTGAAGCACCGGTATAAGATAGTGTGATGTTGCTTATATTTATCTGCTGTTACCTTGCTTGTTTTACTTGTTATTCCCTGTTTACCTTGCTTTCGTATGCCCTTGCTCAGTACGTTGTACTGACTCCCTTTGCTTTCCTTTTTATAGATCCTCCCGGAGGCGCAGCTGCACAGTAGGGGTATTTGGGGTGAGAGTGGATATAGTGTAGGATGCATATACTCTGTACCTTGATTCGTGTTTTGGCACTCTTGTTATTTCTGTTGGTTGACTACTAAGCCGGTTTGGCTGTAATAGGGCTATGATGCCTGGATATGCCGTTGTGGATTTACATTGCAGTTTATTGCACGTTTTGATGTTGTTGACTAGCGCATGTAAGACTTAATCAAGATAATGGAATATTTATGTGATTATGTGCTTTGTGTGTTTTACCAGGCCTTGTATCGATGATTCTAAGTTAATTGGCCATTAGCTTAGAGGATTTGATACGGCAGTAACGGTTCCGAAATGGTTGAAATTTCGGGTCGTTACACGAGACTCAAGAGACTCGATTCGAACCCAACTGGGTCTAAAATTAAAGTAGAGGACCCATGATCCATTTTGATTCTTAATTATTTTTTTAAACGTATACCCACTCCATTAAGATGGATCCAGATTAGACCAGATAATTAATTTATATCTTGAAAAAGTAGAAATATAGTAATAATTAACGTACATTTAGCACAACTTTTTACTAGTGGAAGAGTTAGATTCTTACGTATAAGATCGCCTAAATCATTGTCAAATCTTATATTTATATATTTGTTACCACAAAAAGTTATGCTCACTCTTCATTGGTTGAAGATGAGGTCCATCAACCAATCAAATGGTCT